>JBAMHX010000024.1:8572835-8625913 GCA_037177515.1 Pseudomugil tenellus
ATATTTATATATATAAATTTTTAGGTCCCGATTATGAGCTGATCTTAGTGGGTTTTATTATCTTAAGGGATATTATTATTGCATATAAGCAGGATTTTGCAGCTTTTGTTTACAGGGAGTTCCTAATGTGGAAGAAGTTATCAATTCTGAACATCAGCACTGGGCAAACTTTTTTCTTTTTTTTAAAGAATGAATGTCAAGTCAAAACTGACATACAAGTTTTTAAATTTCTTAGTTTTAATCATCTGAGTGCTTAAATAGATTCAGTTACAGCCACTTTACACCAATGTCATAACCTTCCTAAGCGAAATGATATTGATATAGTTGCTTGAGTTTGTTAATTTGAGAAGTATATTGGGACAGTTTGAGTTCAGTTTAGGGTATCACTGCCTTTCTGTATCCTTTTCAATTACTACATCTAATTTAACTGCAACTACATTTCTGCCTTATGAAGATGCAGAAAAACATTCCCTGCCCTTGACCCCTCAAAAGTCAAAACTAAATTTGATGACTTCTGCGGTGCAGTGTCAGTAAGGTGCATTGCTTTTAAGCTAATATACATTTTTAAGGTGTTTACTTAGTTGCTCAGCGACAACTTTTTCTATGAATATTGAAACCAGAGTAAGGTGGCAATTTGAGATTTGTTTGATTAGTTTCAGTCAAATATATTAATATTTACTGAATGGATTAAATCACATAAATACAAGTAATTTCCATTGTATAAAAAAGAACTGATAGGATTTTCCATCATGAAATTACTAGAGCTTATTAACTATGTTCACTAATAATTTTGCTAACTTGATAGCATGTTGCTAACACACTTACAGTTAGCAACACATTAGTATGCACGATTAAGCTTGCTAGATGTTAGCATGCTACTTTCACAAGCTGGGTTATGCTTACACCTCACAGAGAAGCTAACTTTGATTAAACCTTATTGTGTACGAAAAATAAAAAACAGCAAACAAAATTATATTCCAATTTGTTGCGTTGGAACAGAACTAGTGTGATTACCACATGCAGTTAAGCATTAACTTCATTTTTTGTTCTTGTTCAGAGTCAAACAATCAGAGCCGTTGGAGCAGCATGAAAGCAGCTGTAAACCTTGTCCTGTGGCGGCTTCTTCACCTGTATGTGGCTCTGATGGACACAATTATGCCTCAGAGGTAAATATTCCCCCTAACGTTTCTTTTGATATATTTTATGAGTTTTTTCTTTATCATTTAAATTCATCTACATAAAAAAAATGAAAAGGGGGAATGTCATTGTTTTATTTTATGAGAAGAGACCCGTCAAGTGCAGTTTCCTGCTGTGCTGACATGTATGTGGGTGTAGCAGGGCAGCACCGTTCATCACTGCTCTCAGGAGGACAAGTGCAAAGGCTCAATGTGGCCTATGATTAATGACTGACTTTGTTTTGAGTGACATCACAGCAGAACAGGAACTGCAAGGACTATATTGATCCATGTATAGTTTTTAATTTTGACCTTGCATGAGAAGACAGATGAAAATGACAGCTTATTCTTGCTCCCTCTCCTTAAGTGCAGTGTCTCGTCTGAATGAGCAATTTTTGTCCTGCGGTCATCCTTATAAATATTTTAAGAGCATCCCTGGCCTTTCTTGCCTTCTCCTACAGTGTAAATTGGAGCAGCAGGCCTGCCTCACAGGCAAGGACCTGAGCATCATGTGTGCTGGATTCTGCCCCTGCACCACAGCCTCCATCACAAGGACTGACACAAAACGAGGCAAGCGCCTTCATTTTTACATCATGCATGATAAAATAATCTCTTTTATCTGTCTGTAAGTTTGCCTTTCCTTTCATGATCAAGCTTTAAGAAAAAAAAACTCTGGCATATGTGGCATTCTGTCTGCAGGATAGGACTCCAATTCTTTCACAGAACAAATCAAACCAGTATTTGTTGACATTTGGGATCAATAGTAACTAATTTCAGAGATTACTGTTAGCCAAATACCCCCATGTGGTTAACTGCTCTTTCAATCATGTAGTAATTAATTATTTAGAGTGTACACAATCTATTAGTGCAGCAAAACACCATTGATTGTCCAGGTTTTGGGGCACGTGCAAATGCCAATTGAAAAAATAGATTAAATGTGTCTTCTGGATTGAGCGTGTAGCCAGAAATGCAAAGTGTGCTTATAAAGGAAAACAACAGTTTTCTGCCGGCTAACTGTGAAATAGTGTTCCCTTATGACTATCAGATTGTAACCTTCAATAAATCAGAGCATGGAAATACAACGGTACAGGTCAGAGAACAGTTGCCATTCATTGGTTTTACATGTTAAAAAACTGAACGTAGCATTGGGTCTGTGACTGACTTCAGGGAAAGTGAGTCATGTTGCTGTCTAATAGCTGCCAGAGGTTTGAATGGTGGAATCTCCTTCTTTGTTTCTCCAGAGAGCTGCACTGGCCAGGACCTGGCAGACCTGGGTGACCGCCTGAGAGACTGGTTCCAGCTCCTTCATGGAAATGCGAAGCAAAATAACTCTGGCAAACCAGGAGCTGGTGCCACTTCAGGTTAGACACACAAAAAGCAGCTTTATTCGACAACCAGCAAACATATAACTCAGTTGACTGTTCAAGGAGATGTGATATAAACAGAAAGACAACACACTTATAGTTAGCAACACATCAACATGCAGGACTAAGCATGTTAGATGTTAGTATGCTACTTTCAAATGTGGTTATTTCTGACAGTGCTGGACAAAAGCCTGGTAGCCAGCTGCAAAGACTCCATTGGCTGGATGTTCTCAAAGCTTGACACCAACGGCGATCTGTATTTGGACCAAGCTGAGCTGGCCGCCATTAACCTGGACAAGTATGAGGTCTGCATCCGACCCTTCTTCAACTCCTGTGACAGCTATAAGGATGCGAAAGTGTCTACAGCGGAGTGGTGTCTGTGCTTCTGGAGAGAAAGTGAGTGAAGGGATTTCCACAGAAGAAACTGGTTTATTTTGAGCCAAATGTCTAAATGGGTGAAATAAAAGCAAGGTTACATGACAGGGGAAACGCAGGGGAGGCACTGACATCGCTTTCTTCCCCCTGCTTGTCAGAGAGGCAGATCAGAGTGGTTTTGATCACTTTGAAGTGGGATAAATATAAGCTAGATAAACACGAAACAGCATCAAATGACTCGGAGTCAAACCAAATAATAGGTTTTGTATAGATATAATATGGCCACACATTGGACATCAGTTCAGTAAAGGTGTATTAAAGGAATATTCTGGGCATATTTTGGAAGTCAGTGTGCTCAGAAGGTACAGAATGAACTTACCTGAGTGCAGAATTAAAATATACTTCCTAGTATTTCTAAGGCTGAGAAAAAATTATGTTGACTCTTCCTTAAAATTTCTGTTTGCACAGAGGTTAAACAAATCCAAGACACTGACTGGATTAGCCGAACCTCCAGAATATATATTAAATTTTGAGCTTTTTTCTTTAATAATCGACTTACTCATCATCAGTGTTCAGGTTTGATGTTAAACCTAGAATATTACCAGTATCACTCTGTTTGAGGGCACCTTGCTTTAGAATCATCATCACCTGATCTCTCCACCTGCAAAGACCTGAAATCTTCATCCTCACATTCCTACTTCATTGATTGGAATCTAAGACAAGTGTGCTAATCTATTTTAAACTTCTTTTCCTCTGGAAGGGATTTGCTTTTAGTGCTTTTGATATTTTTATGGCTTACCTGCAATGTGTCAACCTCTCCATGGTGCTTTCAGGCATAGTCTTTTTATGCTTGTAGTTATGAGATGCTTTACATGTTAGTTATGTATGAGTTCAATAGTAAAAAACAAAAAAGTGTTTTGAGGTCATTTTTTGTTATTTTGACAAAGAACTGGGGCTGGGAAAATTGAACAATGGTTGTAATTGTTTGTTGATCTCAAAAGAGATTTAAAAATGCCTGGAGTGCATTGAGAAAACTCTTTTATGAGCTCATACAGTTCAACCTGGAAGTTTGGACACAATGTAAAAAAGATAAATAGAACTTTTTTCACACTGTCAGAAATTACATCAGACTTCCAGTTTAGGTCAGTTACGATTAATAAAGTGATTTCTTTACGGTGAATGTTGCAGTTGTGGGGGAAGGAATATTGTTCGTGACATTTTATTGGTAGTGATGACCTGGAGTGATCGAGATTTTCCATCAGGATGTATTTCTGCCCTGCATAAGTGGAGCATTGTCAACATTTCACCTTTACTGAAATTGCATGCTTATCGCTCATTGATCATTCATTGTACCTGCAAACAATAGATCAAAGTGACTCCCTAATCAATTTTTTTTATCAGTTGAAGTTGGTGTTTGAGCAGTTCTTAATCATTAAACACTCTTGTTTTATGTCACACTGCTTAGAAAGAGATACTTACTTATTTTAAGTAATTTTTTCCCCATTGTGATGTTACCACAGTGAGATATCTAGTTATAAAAGCAGAAATGCTTGGGGAGATTTGCTGGCTTGCAGGTCGATACAAAGTGCCTTTCCCTTTGTTTCTATTTCTATCTGTTCTGGAGGTTCAGCACGTTTTTTTGTCCCTATCTCCCTGCATCCATATGTTCTTTCACCTAAGCCCTCCTCGATCAATCACGCTCTGGGGAATGAAATAGAAGACTTCTTAAACAAATCGATATCAGCAAAAAGTGTAATTATGAAGAGCATTGATTGAGATGAAGTTGGGGAGAGAAGTCTTCGCTATTGTCTGCCATTACTGGGTTTTTTTTGTTGTTTGTTTGATTCTCGCAGAGCCACCGTGCCTCACAGAGCTGGAGAGGATCCAAGTGCAGGAAGCTGCCAAAAAGAAGCCTGGTAAATATATTCTTTGTAAAAAATAATGTGGAGTGCAGGATGTATTTTTAAGTAGAGCAGCTGCATTTTGAAACATTTTGAACAAAAACCCATCACCAAGTCAACTCAGATCCTTTTAAAGTTATAAGTTTAGAGTTAAAGCGTGTTGTGTAAACTCTCCAAACTACCTGCGAATGTCACCAAGAAGCTGAAGGAGGCTCATTAACGACATCAGAGGCTAACATTGACTCCATGAGAAACTCTCGCAAGCATCCCAGCATCTTCAGTGTGCTGCACAGCTGCTGTGTTTTTATTTCTTGTGTTTTCAGTTTTTTTTTTCCTTTTTGGTTGTAGGGTGGGATGGGCCATTGCTCCTTAAGAAAACTTTGCTCTGGAATTGACAAGAATGTCCTGAGGGAGTTTGAAGTAGTAGAGCTCTGTCATAAAGGCTGTCAGTACATTTTAACATGCCACTCTTAGCTTAAGGGATCACACTATGCCGACATGTTTGAAATAACACCCACCAACGTTTGCACGCTTGTGTGAAACAAACAGGGGACACTTTTTTTGTCTCTGTAGTATTCTCTGCGCAATGCTGCCTCTACGTATTTTGATGTGATGGTCTTATTACTGACTCACCAAGGCTTGTTGATGTTCTCATTTGATGAACTCATCTCAGGCATCAGCATGAGGCAGGAATGTGTGACTGTGGTATAGATATAAAAAGGAACAGCTATGAGTGTGTGGATATTGTTACAGGGATGTATATTCCGAGCTGCGATGAGGATGGCTACTACAGGAAAGTGCAGTGTGACCAGAGCCGAGGGGAATGCTGGTGCGTCGATCCGCATGGTGGAGAAATAACAGGCTCCAGAGTCCATAGCATTCCCGATTGTGGTATGTGATGCATAAGAGAGACAAAAAAACTATTTTTTCTTTTCTTTATTTTCTCTTTTCAAAAATCTATATATCTTCTCATATCTAACATGCTCAGTGGGTTCTTCTTCTAATTTTCTTTGACCAGATCAAAACAAAGTGCTTCATAAAAACTTTAGAAGCCCAAAAATAAAATTTTGGCCTGAAATTCTGCTAACATACTAAAGAAAATCATGTTTAACCTCTTTGTGTGTGTGTGTTTCCATTTGATTCATAAAATCAAATGGAAACAAATCATTTGTGTGTTTAAAGCGCTGATTAATGCTTACTAGATAAAATCTGCCACAGTGCTCGTTAGGTAAGATCTTACAATTTCTTGACAGAAGATTGTTTGATCATAAGGGATTTTTTATTGCTTTAATTTGGTAAACTTAAGGTTTTACTTTCTATCAGGCCATTATTAAACCCCCTAATGTCTAATGTTGCATATTTGATACACACACATTCTGAGACATTTTCAATCACTTTACGGTGGAAACAGAGCCCAGTTGCACACTGGTCTCCTGCCCCCTGGTGAACACCAGAAAGCAGAGGACTGTACGTTATAATATTTCAACCTATCACGTGGTACTAAATGGTAAACATGCCAAAAAAAAAAATAAATTGTTAATTTTTTCCAGATTTTTTTGAAGGGCTACCAAAAGACTTTAGATTTTAAAAATAGAAGTTTTCAAAAAAATTATTCTTATTTCAGGCATTTAAGGGTTAGGTTGGACTCACACCTGATAACAGTAACAGAGCACATTCGTTTCACCCTATAACCACTTATAAAAAAATACTGAATTGCAACAGCCTGCTTGGTTATATGGTTATATGACTGTGTTTCCACAATACTATCCTGTTAGAACCAAGAACATTTTCCCTGATCTAATAGTTATTTAGATATTATCTTTTGTTCTAGCTCTTTGCAGAAACTCAGATCTAATTATCATAGGGAAAAAAAAAATTAGTGCACCTAGCCCTGCAGGCAACACCTGTGCCCAAATACACTACAGCAGTTCGACTGCACTTATCTATGATGTCTCTACTTTTTGATTTTGTTCTTGTGTTGTTCTTATTCTCAAATGTAAGTCGCTTTGTCAACCTATCCCTGCGCTGCATGTCTTTGGACTGTGGGAGGAAGCCGGAGAACCCGGTGAGAACCCACACTAACACGGGGAGAACATGCAAACTCCACACAGATAGTCCACCGCCCGAGCCGGGGATCAAACCGACAACCTGATGGCTGTGAGGCTGCAGTGCTAACCACCCCGCCAGTTTTCTGTTTATTGAATGTTATCATCCATTTATTCTCTTCCAGATGAAGTAGCTGGATACTCTGGAGATTTTGGGAGCGGAGTGGGATGGGAAGATGAAGAAGAAAAGGAGGGAGAGGACAATGGGGACGAAGCAGAGGAGGAAGAGGAGGAGGAGGAGGGTGAGGCAGATGATGGGGGATACATCTGGTAGAACTATTTGACACCATATAGAGAGCATTGCACCTGGCCCGCTACTGGAAAGAAAAGATTGGTGCATCGGATTGGGGAAGTATGGAATTGCACTGGTGAGATTTGTGGTGCTTAGCAGATCCAATGAGAAGACAATGAGGTGTTTTTTTTCTTTTGTCATAGATAAGTGTAACTGCTTCATTCGATTCTCTGTTTTTGAGCAACAGAGCTTTGTGTATTTCTGTCTTGAAAAGGGGTAGCCACTGACTCTTGTGCCATAGGTAGCTAAAGTCCACCAAAAGTCCTAACTTGTCCTTCCGCCATCTATGCATATAGAGATTACAAGTAATTTTGTATTGTGTAAACAGTTGCTTTAGTATTAGAGTCGCCATCCCACTGGAATGAATAGAGATGTGAAGCAAACAGTTTGACATTTTGGGAGATAAGCTTATTTATTTATTTTTGGGGGGAAGCCAGATCTCTATTGAACAAATTTATAGGATATAAATGCTCTTTAGAAGATCAGTTGCCAGTTTTCCAGTTCCCAGAGGTTCAGACTCCACACTGTGTCAGAATTAATGAAACTACGCAATTTCAAGCAGGTTTTGTTGTTTTTGGGCTAGCTGATTCTCCCTCGTTTCAGCTTTTAAATCCCTGAAAACAATGCAACATATGAGGTCAGCAAGGTTGACAAACCTACAGTTTGTTGTTCTCCTGTACAGCTTTGCACACACTTTTCAGCCAGTCTTGTCACAGAATAGATATAAGTCTTGCTAAAAACCTGAAACAGGAGGTGCTACCTATTTAGTGTCAAACATTAGCTGGTAGCAGCCAACCAAATAACAAGAAACTTAATCAAAAGCATCTTTAGATATTAGTGATGTATATTTTCAACCTTGCATACAAATTAGCATATTTACTAAACTGTCAAACTGTTCTTTTAGAGCACTTCAGTGGATATGTGTTTTTAAAACATATGTATATAGATCGAGTATAAAAGCAGACTTACAGGACTTCAGGTTACTATTGTTTCGAGCTACCTTTATAATTGAGGTGCACCACAATTCATTGCAGTTGAAAATGATCTGAGTAAAACAGATACACTCATCGCGGTATAAGACCCAGGTTTCAAGCTTACAGACCCAAACTGCTCCCACAGTAGATGCTACTGTCTTATACTAACTCTAAAATCATGGCAAAGAATGGGCCACAAACTGTTTTTGTTTGAGTTTGCAGCTTGAGATACTGTATTTTGTGTTTATTAAAAAAGGGAACCGAAAAAAGAAAAGAAAAGAAAAAAAATGTGCTTTACTTGAAGTTCTACTTGGATTCACACTGTACTTTTTTTCTTAAAAAAATATTGTTGCTGTGTCTTCATTCATGCTATTGGTAGGCCAAGCGTTTGTTTATAGAATTGCATGTTATTAAGTAAGAATGTACTTCTATGCTGAGCACTTTACTAATAAAGGCAATGGAGCCAAACTGTTGACTTCAAGCTTTTTCTGTAATAATATGTTAAAGGGAAGATCGCTTAAAAATAAATTGTCGAGAAGCATTATATTGCACAATATCCATTTTTAGGGTAGCCAAGAAAACCGCAGTGCTGTGCATTTTAGGCAAAAGCTTCCTTTAGCAAAATGATCAAGAGAAAATATATTAAATGAAAATAAATAAGGAAGAATGCTTGAGGACACACGTTCTTGAACTTTTCTCTTCATTGTCCGACTTTATTTATCATCTACACACCATTATCACACATTTATCATCTACATTTAAGTTTTTCATGTAGAGCGTCAGACGATCAACATTCGGTAACACAGGACATGCCTGTTATGACTTTATGTGGACAAACTACAGACAGATCAGAGGTCAAACTATTGTTCTGTAAATAATGAGCCTAAAAAATATTACACGGTGAAACTCAATTATACCAAATAAATCAGAGACAAGCAGTAAAAATGTTGACATTACTAGCTTCTGTGTGAAGGACATATCCCATTATCACTGTTCCAGTTGACGTTCCAAGGCTTAGGGAAGGTTCCAGTTTGATCTAATCTCACTAACAAAGCCTACCATTTAGAGCATGACTGATTGGAAAATAGCTAGTGACAGAAAAAATAAAGGAATATTTCCGTATTTTCAAGCTAACATAAAATTTAGGACAAGATGGTGGATAGGAGGCATCAAAGCCAGAGAAATATTCCATTTTTTTAGTGACTATCATTCAGAATTCAGTTTGTCTATTTGTAGTGTACTTTACAAATCTAGCAGTTGTAGTTCACCAAAATCCACATGGGGACACAGCAAGCATGTGGAAATATGTGCTCTGGAGAAATGTTACCAAAGTTCATCTCTTTGGTGCAGTATGTGGTGCAGAAAACCAACAGTACAAATCACACTGAACCATCCTCACAGTGAAACATGGTGGCAGCAGTCTGATGACTTACTTCAACACAGACAAGGAAATCGGTCATAGTAAATGGAAAGATTGATGGATGGAGCTAAATTTAGCAGCTGTGAAAGAAAACCTGTAGGAGGCTGCACAAGACTTGGGCTAATATTCCCCTTCAGATGACCTAAAATATATGGACATATAGGGAAAATAGTTTAGATCAAAGCATGTTCATCTATTAGAATGACCCAATCAAAGTCCTGACATGATCTAATTAAAAATACTTCAAATTTGCTCTTCTGAAACTCTTCAGCCAATCTGATGAAGCTTAAGCTAATTTGCAAAAAACAATGGGGAAGAATTTCTCCCTCCAGATGAGCAAAGTGGAGACATACCAGCTGTATTTAATGCAGCTTTAATGGCGTCAAAACATAGTTCTGCAAGGTTTTGACTCTGAGAACTGAATACAATTGCTTGTCAAATTGTTCCGATTTTTATTAGTAAAGACATTTTTGAAAAGGTTTGGAACAAAATATCTTTTTACTCGTATCTGACATGATGAATAACATAAAAAGCTAATGTATAAATCAGATCAGTATTGTTTATAGAGCTTCTGTACCCTGGATTAAACATCCTAAATTGAGAAATCTGAATATGTTGTTAAATGTCAACTTTCTATAAAAAACCTAGCAGTTATATTTTTAGTCAGTAAAATGCAGTTACTTTGGTTACTTATCTTGAATACGATTAGAAGCCAGGCAGTCGAAGTTTCTGTAAGCATAAAAGCTTTTCTACAAGCCTTAATGTAAAAGTCTCTCTGATGGAAACCATTGTGCGACTGGTGAAGGAAAACTGATCTGTCACCTCTGATGCTGATTTAATCTTTTCATATACAGGCAAGTCCACAAGATAAAAAAAATCTTACCATTAAAACATTTTTTATTAATCTTGGCTGAATAAGAGACACTAAAATCAGAGAGAAATTACAAACAGACATTTTTTAATGAATTGTTATTTGTACATATTCTTATTGAACAATTTGAGTAACTTTCAGATAGAAATAACTGTTTTTTATTGTGCCACCTTACAGGTAATTAATGTACAAGAATTTACATCTGCATTATACATAGTTTACAGTTAAGCAATAAATACATCACACAGTTTAAAGAAAAACATGCACACTCAAATATATTTTAATTTCTCTGATACAAATTATTTATATTTCAATATATTGCAACGCTGTGAACATAATATGCAGGAAATAGTACAAAGATCAAGTGTTCCTTCTTTGTCTATTTCAAGCTCATTAAGATACAAATTGAAACACTGTAAACATCCAAGCATCTTTTCATGCACCCCTCCCAAAGGAGGTGAAAAAAGAAGACAGGAACTTTAATTCACAGTTTAGTGTTTGTCTTTAGAAATGCACTCTCCTATCTTTTCAGATAATCAAAGAGTGCTTTAGCAGCACCTAAACCTCATTAGTCCTGTTCAACAAAAATGTTCATAAATATCAGTTATCTAGCTGTTGAAAGCAGAATGGTAGAAATGTTGCTGTTTTCACTTTAACCCATTAAACCATATGCAGCAAGCGGTAACACTGGGTTTCATGCAGCACTGGTCTATACTATTATAATTTTAATAACAACCATAAATGTCTTTTTTACTGATAAATTCAGTGGAGTTTGGTTTTATTTCGTACAGTACAGTCATCTATTCTACTTTATTGCTTTCTGCCATTCTAGAAAGACATTGTAGTTGCCTTCATGGTAAAATGAAACATGGCAATCACAGGAAGCCAATGTCTGTAAGAATGTGTAATCTTTGGATTCCACATTGAACAATCTAAACAGAGGACATACTCCAGTCCAAATGACACACTTTACATTAGCTGCCTTAAATATAAGTGCTACATTTACTATATTGGGCCAAAAATGAGATGGTTGATTTGTTTGAAATGCTGAGAATAAGCATTTTCATCCGTGTGTTGTACAATCTAACTCCATCACAAGCACCTTTCTTTGCCTCTTTTGTGGTTTGAAAGAGGAATTTGATTATTTTGGTTTTGCATGCAGCTTGGAAGATAATTCTTGAATTCAACTCTATCCTCCTGCTTACCCTCCTCCAGTTACTAGCATGCATCTTTGGCTTTACGCTTTAAAGGCAGAGGCTGTGTGTCGCAAATCAACTGCATTAATCCTCGCCATTTCTTTACATTACTGCCTTAAAAACTAAAATCAGCTATATTAATTATAAGTCCGGCAAATATTCAGTAAAATACCATAAGCCCATAAATCTGTACATTTTTTTATCCTCAATTCAGCATCGATCCGCTGATCTATGATGTAAACAATGCAAAACTGAAGCATACATATCTACACACTTATGTAATTAGATAACTAACATGCCTTGCAACTGGTTTACAATAATAACCCATTTAGGACAGGTTACCTGTGACCATTTTTAAAGTTTGCATAGAGAATTTTAACAAAAGGAAATGTTCTTCAAATCTCAGCTGGTTGACAGTCTCTCGGTGTGTCATGATAACATGTCTTGTGTTTAAAAACCTCGTGGTTAAACTTGGTTCCTGCTTGTCAGTCGATGTACTGCGATAACCATCTGAAACCTTCCCCATAGCCTTGTCTCTTCAACACGCTGCACATGAAAATCTCCAGAGGCCGAACGTTCAGCTCCTTCACAGGGACATTTCCCTGTTGATAACAGTGAGGAGGGAAGACGATGATGCTCCTTATCTACCTGTTTCACATGTTTTGTTTATTTAAAAAGCCAGTCCTAGTGACATGGTTACCTTTCCGGTGACCTGACCATCTAGAGCAAATGCACCTCTCAGTCCTCCTTCGCTGATGGCCTCTGGGCGGTCTATTTTATTACCCAACACTAACACTGGTACGTTGACTATGGTCTCGTCTGCAAGGAGAGCCTAAACATTTAAGAGGAGCAGAATTATCATCAAATCAATCAGTGTTGCTGTAGAAACTATCAGGTGAAGCTACATTTAATCTTACATCAAGTTCAGTCTTGGATTCTGTGAGTCTGTCATGATCAGCACAGTCAACAAGAAAGACGACTCCGTTAACAGCTGGCAGGTAGTTCCTCCAAACTCTTCGAGCTATGAAGAAAGGAGAAGTTGTTATGTAATCAACTGTCCTTGCAGTCTATAACAGAGTAGTTTTTATCATACTCTGGTGAAACTTTATCTGCTCATTACTAAAGTAATTAACAGTGTTTATTTAGAACTATGGTAGACTTTATGTTCGCTGATCTGAATGAGAACATTTTACTTTATAGACAACAATCATCCCCATTTTCACAACCTTTCAAATAATCTGGTGACAGTAATTTAATCTCCAGTGAAATTTAAGTTGAATGACACCATGTTAGGAAATTAAGTTGATAAACTTTACATTTTAAAAATAATAAGACCTATCTGCTCTTTAAGTATAATCTAAAAAACATCAAGAATTTAAGATTTTCTCCTTATGCACATCTTTAGTATTGCTAGCACAACCTATGCGTGGAAGTGCATCCTGTCTTTAAGAGTACTGTTTTATTCTGTCAAGAATATAACAGGCTCAGAGCTCTGAGCAGCCATCACTTTAAATAATAAAACAGTATAGTAGGACTTACAGGGACACCTAGTGGCAGCATATTGATTGGTAAGACTAATGAATCTGAAGACAAGGCTAATGTGGGATGGAAAGAAAAAAGGACATTGTGAAAGTTATAACCTTGTGCAGACATCAAGGATATTTTCTTTAAAAATAATTTTTTAAAAGGCAGAAAGAAGTAAGGGCTTTATAGGAGCAGTCATCTCTGAGTGTTTTTCATGCTTGTGAACAACAGAAGCTGATTGAACTTGTGATCAAATAAAAAAAATGTCCTGAACCAAGTAATGATTGTTTTTTAACAACAAAAAAAATCTAATCATCTCTACTTCTCATCATGACTAGATCAAGATGTCAAACAAAGTAAGAAACCTGCATGCAGTCTCAAGTTGGTGGAAGGAAAAGTAGTTTAAATTTCATGAAAAATGTGATACCTTTTAAACCTCTCAACCTGTTTTGGCATGAAGACAACATAGACAACACAGAACTTTCTACAATTTTTCATTTTTGTTTGAAGAAATGGAGGAAAATCTCACCTTGGACGTGTCCGCCCAAATCAAATGTGGTAAATGTCATGCCACCAATTGTCAGCTCTTCTGACGCTTTGGGTGACAAAATAAAATGCAGTTATCTTTTATTTAAATTTTAAAAAACTGGACAGTGAAAATAAATGCCAGAAACACAAGATTAATAACGGCAAAACAATATCTTCATATTTTAACTATCCCATAAAAAACTGATATACTATACAACCCATTAACAAAAAAGAAAAGAAAAATCACACTAATTCTATATAAACCAATTATATTAAAAAATCAGAGTGAAAACTTTGTAAATTTAATAGGCTGCACAGAAAAATGAATCACCATAAATTAAAATAGCTAATCTAAAAAATTCTGTATCATAACACCTACCCCAACATCTTTAAATAGACAGTAATATACAGCATGTATGATTCACAAGCTTTAATACAATGCAAATAATCCTAAACCTTAGCCAACACCAGAAAATACGTAAAACTCAAATGAATCTACCATGATTCTTACTTGGATGTAGTGTTGGCACATGTTGGCCAAGTCGGTCATCTTTCAGCATGTGTAGAAGTGTTGTTTTACCAGCGTTGTCCAAACCCAGGAAAACCAGCTTCCCTGTCTTTTTGTACAGACCTGGATAGATTCCCAAAAGATGAGAGGAAACAAAAAGATCATGAACTGTTATAAATGCTCTATTCAAATAAATGTTTTTAGAGCCGGGTGTTCAAAATCCATCAGCAAGGGTCGCTATCCTGTTGGTTTTTAATGTGTCCCTATTTCACCATACCCAATACAAAAGCCGATGCAGATCTGCACTGTAGCTGATAAATATGACTCAGGTGTGTTGGAGCAGAGACACATAGAAAACCTGCAGAATTGTGGCCCTCGAAGACTGGAGCTAGACTCCCCAGGTTTAGAGATGTTTGGGCTGAGTACTACATGGCATACTTTAGACGAGGGGTGGCCAAGTCTAGTCCTTGAGAGCCACATTCCTGCAAGTGTTGGGAGTTTCCCGGCTCCTACACACCAAACTCAAATCAATAGGTAATTAGCAGACGTGTGCAGAGTTTGATATAAAGATTCAAGTTTGCTAATTAAATTTGTTGTGTGTCAGGTATGTGGCGGCAGGGATACTCCCAAAATTTGAATGACTACTGCTCTCGAGGACCAGAGTTGGCAACCCCTGGTTTAGACAAAGCTATTATTTAATAAAAAGCAGAGATACTCACCTAAGAATTGTAAAATACTACTAAATCCCCTGTAGATCCAATCAAATAAAAACGACATACTGATGATGTCTGCCTGCGACAAGAGAAGAAAATTTATCACTACACACTGCATTATGTAAATTATATAAAAAGAACTTGCCATGACAATGCATATAAAGTGTTGACTTATACCTATAATAGTTTATTTTAGATTATGTACAGGATCACTGCCAAAAAAAAATTTTTCTAAAAGTACTCACACGTTTACACAGATTAAGTAGTTTTTGGTTTTTTTTTTACTATTTTTTTAAAGCATCAAGATTTGATAAAGCCGCGATGAAAACAAAACCAAATCAGAGATAAGTAAGTTCCGTTATTATATTAATTATATTCTCCTACTGTTTCCATTCAGCCGAGCTTGTTTTAGTCCGGTAAACGTTGGATGATATTACTGTCCTTGAATCTGTGCCAACATTCACCTAACACAATTGTTGTCGTCTTACTTTGACAAGTAAAAGAAGTCTTCTTCCAGTAGAAATGTTTCTTAGCTCATAGCATGGCATCACACAGGTGATCGCTCCGCTAGATACCTGTGACATAACACTCTACCTCCCCCACACACGTGTAGGATGTGGCTAACGGTAATATTATTCCCAAGCAAATAAAATGCTTACAAGTAGGCAGAAACCCGTGCCATAAGCGAATTCATAGTTTGTGTGGTTTGAGCAACTCAATGCGACATAATGAAAAGCTGGTTAGCATGAACATGTTAGCTAAATCTGACGTGAAACGTCTAGTTCCTTCTATAGACAGTCACGTGGGTCACGTCAACGACTAACACACACTGGACTATCGATGTATGTAATAAATAAGAGATGCCAACAGTATATTTTTTGTATACTTAAGTGTTACGTTTCAGATACTCTTCGAGTTAAGCTCACTCACCAACAGCTTCTGCCAACGTCCCAGTTCTCAATAGTGTCGGTGGTCTCCTTGGAAACAAGCAATCAGAGGGCTCCTCTTTCTTCTTCGTGGGTTCGGACTAGGCACATGAAATGCAGTAGATGTTTTTAAAGCGCCCCCTATTGAACGACTAACCTAGGTGATTTGAGGCATTTCCCGTGACTGTGGGCATATCCCAATAACTTTGAATGGTTACTGTTTCAGATGGAAACGTTTTTCATAATTTGATATTTAAAAATAAGTGAGATTGAAGGCTCTCATCTGCATGAGTCGCTTAAAAGTAGCCAACTATTGATACGACCTATATGGATCATGAGTACATTTCAACTTCCCTCTTATCCAATAATTCCTATTTACGTTATCAACAGTTGTAAAGTAGAATTATGTTTAGGATCCTATTTATATCATACTTGCTACACATATATATATATAAATAAATCAAATTAAAAAACAGACAGTAATGGTACCCTGCCGTATTTCAGATGAAAGCACAAAAGCATATAGGCCTACTTTAGAGTTTTCTCTTTACCTGAAGCCTGCAGCCACAACCCATAGGGTTTGTTTTCTTTTACAACTAAACTCTTACATATCCAAAGATGCCATATTACAATCAGGAGAACTACATGAATGATATTTTTTTTAAATGCCAAGAGGCACTTTTCTTTTGTTTATATTTTATTAAATTATTAGATGGAAGACAATCAGAGAATGTCTGGCTGCACCTCTTTTCTAATAAAATGTAGGCTTCAAATCTGAAATATGCAAGAAGTTACATATCTAATTGATCATGACATTATGTATAAATAATAATGAAATCAACACAATCCACACGGTGCTAGATTCATATTGATTTATTAGTGTATTTGCAGTTCTTGTGATTGCGATTTATCCAAAAGGAGACAATAAAATGCAAGATCACTCTTTTCTTAAAGCTCTTCACCATTTCTCTTGTACCGAGGAAGATGAAGAGAGAATTCACTTCAATAGTTTCTTCATCTTGCAGGCCATTTTTACTTCTCATAGTAGAACCATTTGTCAACTGACCAACATAAAAAAGAAAAAAAGCCACATTAGCACATGAAATGATGACTGACCTCAGAGAGAGGCTGCAGAAAACTAGTAAGTGAACAAACACGCACCGGAGCTTGGAATTGGATCTTCAGGTCCAAAGGCACATGCCTGTGAGAGTCAATAAAATGGTTAAACTCTGAACATTTTCTCCTTACACTTTTCTCTGCTCCATGAAAGAATAAATGAAATAATTGCTTATGTTTGATATAAAATAATAAAGTAAGATTACTTTTCAGATGCCAACAAAGTCAAGAAAAAAGTATATTTTTCTGACCACTTTGCTAATATAACTGTTTTTTTTTTTTTATCTTTGGCCTTTTGTGTAGCTTTGTTCATTTATAATAATAATACAGAAGAAATGATAAAAGAACCTTAGATTGTGAGCTGTATTTTGAAATTAAGATCAACTTACAGACTTCACGACAGTCTCTGCATCCCCAGCAGAGCAGCAGAAAGGACTGCTGGACACACTGGTATTCATGCTGATTGCATTTAAAGAAAAAGATATTTCACTTTATAACATAATCTGCAATAATCTGCACATACAAGCCACTTGCTTACTCTAACATACATCACATAGTCATTTCTTTTGTTGTAAGAGGGCATAAAAACATTTGCCTTTTGCTCTGCTTTATTTGCTCAATGAGGGGTTTTAAAAGATAATGGCTGTTTCTTTCATCACATACACAATTACATTGCTTCTTTGGATTAACAAGCACAAGTGAAATCTGAACATGATCTGCTTACCAACTTAACTCCCCAGCATTGCTCTTTTGAGAAATCAGTGCTTTCCAAAATTCATGTGTGCTTTTCACTGTTTTTATGGCAAAGTCCTGGAAATCACAACACATTTTACTGTTGTCTTCTCCAACATACTCATTGTATATCAAATTACAACATGACATGTAACTAATTAAAAGAGGAAAAACAGATTTCCTTGTTTACAGTGTAGAATTTTTTTTTACTAAAAACATATATCTGACATTATGAAAAAAAACAATAATGATTAAAAAATGTACCCTGTCTTTGAACTCTTCATTGAAAGCAAACTGGTTTTCAGGTTTCCCATCTGGAACTTTGTATCTCTTAAACCAGTCAACGGTTGCCTCCAGATATCCAGGCTTAAGTCGCCTAACATCGTCAATGTCTGCAAAAAAAATCACTTTAGATAACCATGCATTCAACCATTCTAGCTGTACAAGCAAACATCTATTTTAAGGTACTTATACCATTAAAGTCATCTGCTTCTGGGTCCTCAGTATTGATCACAATGACCTTCCAGTCTGTTTCACCCTCATCGATCAGAGCCAGAGTTCCCAACACCTTCACTTTGATTATTTCTCCCCGAGAGCACACCTAAAAATAGCAGACACATTTCTGAAAAGGCTGCATGCAGTCGGACCTTAATGACTCTCTTCAGTTCCTTACCTTGTTTCCTATATCACAAATATCAATTGGATCGTTGTCTCCACAGCATCCTGTATCACTGTCCTTGTGGTTGGGGTCTTCCCAGGTCTGTCAAAAAATAGCTCCTGTAGTAAACTGAACAGATTCCTTCGTCTTAAAATATAGCTTTAGCAGAACTTGCCTGTGGGATAGCTCCATAATTCCAGATATAACCTTTGTGGGGAAACACATTGGCCACATAACGAAGGTTTCCCTTCTTCACATCTTGTTTCAAGGGGTTAAGAGGTTCCTTAGTGGCAATCTAAGAAATATAAAGCAAAGCACAGAAAGAAGCAATAACTGGTCATTAAGATGAGAAAAAATTTAAAAGGATTGTTGTACATGCAAATAAAATTGAAAGGTCCATGTAAAAAATGTACCTCGATCTTTGCATTTGTCCACTTTGGAACTTCCACAATTGCATGAAAAATATTCTGTAAAATGATAAGAAAACCAAACTTTGATTCTTTATCTGCATGAATGTAGTTCTGTTTGTCTTTAATGGTTTAATTATCAGAAAAGAATAAAATAGGATTTCACAAATTTTAAAACAAGATAAAAGTTATAGACCATCCATCATTTATCTATACTGCTTAATCCAATCCAATCCCAGGCGAAAGGCAGGTTTTACCTCAGACAGGTAGCCAGGTCATAATTATACATCAGTGTATTTCAAATCCAAACCTTATTCATTTGCATTTTACAAAGATCCATTTAAGAGCAAAAGCTCTTTGAAAACACAGCATTTTGTAACATGAAGGATGAAGGCCACATTGTTTTGCATGTACAGTTATCTCTCATGTACTGATGTACTATACTAGGGAACATGTCCAAAAGCACAGTGCAAAGAAACATTACTATCAGTGTACCTATAAACTGGGAGAGGTGCAAATTTGGCCACAGTTATGTCCAATTCACTAACACACAACGACATGTATGATACTCACCTCTGCTTCATTTGCATATATGGGTACATCATGAAAGGGTGAGATGTATTTCCCCTCTGAATTTTCTGAGAAATGAATAAAACACAATATTTATGAAAAAATCCATGGAAGAACTCTGTGAGGCTCAGAAACGTCTCATTGCAGTGATAGCATTAAGTTACTTCAGCTACTACATCATGCACAATCCAGGTAGCTCATTAAAGCTTTGCTTACTGAAAAACAGCCGGTACTCCTGGGTGTTCGGCCTGCCCCTCTCCTCGATAGTAAAGCTCATGTTGGTTTGTATTTCTTCCACTGTGGTCTGGGAACGAACTCGGCAGGACTAAGAAGCTCCTGAATGATTGACAGGTCGCCACTAAGGCGGAGGAGTAAACATGCGCATTGCCTAACACGAGTGTTAGAGAGCTTTAATTGCTTGCATGAGAGAGCAGAGCTCCTGTATGTAGTGTGTACAAAAAGCATCTCTACATATGCTCATAGTATTACTGAATATAAATCAGATCTATTGTTGGCATGTAGCTCACAGTCTCCTGCGAGGAACATCTACTTTAGCCTCATTACATGGATCCTTCATGCATTATCCAGCATTAGGATGTGGTATCAGCTGTTTTTCATGGAATTTATTTCCCTTTTTACTCTTTGTAAGTCATGACTCTTGAGAAATCTCTTCAGAGAGAAACAGATGGAGCTGACTGGTGTAAGCTGTAAACCAATTACCAAGGCAGGATTAGGCGACCAGATTGACGTTTTGCTGCTTTAGTTTCACTACAACTGTTTGATAACCGACTTATGGATCTATTTTCTGCAACAAAGTACAGCTACTTAACACATCTAGAACAGGTTCCATTTTAAGAGATTTGGTCTATTTTTTCTGCCTTTAAGCAGTCTTTGTTGTTTTTTTTAGCTAATCTTTTAAATTATATTTCTGACCTTCTTAAATAATTATTATATGTAAAGCAAGTTATTACTTGATTGCCTGCATCATAGTTGCAGGCTCTGAGTAAAATATGCATGTTTAAATTGTTCTTTTCTTCAAATACTGCTGTGTCATGGTATGTGTTACCTTTGTCTTGCATTACACTGCATTAATTAGTTATTAATCATATTTTAATTAAGATAATAATGCAGGTCATGAAGGTGCATTAGACCTGGCATGTTAACTAGATATTCACCATGTGCTATGATTTAATGAAACTAATTCCTCCTGAATTATTATAGTTTGAAGCTGATATCTTGCTTTTATTTTTGGAAACTTCCAAAAGGTTTGTAGCTGCAACATAACAATATATTACAAACTACAATCAAGTGACAGCCATCCGGAAATATTTACAGTGGAAGGTTATGAATAGGCTAACCGAGGATGCATGTGACCCTGTAAACCTTTCTGCCACTAAAAATTATGTTTAGTTCCTGCAAGTTGCTCTTCTTCGGTTGAGCAAGGTTCCACCTTCCAAATTTGACACAAAAGACACAAAGTAGTCCCGCGATAGACTGGCGACCTGTCCAGGGTGTACCCTGCCTCTCGCCTGCTGGAATAGGCTCCACTTCCCCAAAACCTTGAACTGGATTAAACTGTATAGAAAATAGAGAGTTCTTTATGTAGTCTGATTTACCACGCAAACAAGTGAGACAAACCATCAGCATGGCTGATTTGCACTCAGCAAGCTCGCTTTTAATGGAAGTCTTGACAACTTGCTTAAAACACAGCATTTACTTGCCCTTTTGCACACTTGCATTATACATTTGGGACCTATAAATAAAGACTTTTCAGAACATCTGTGTTAACCGTGAAATCTTTGTATTTTCATTTGTATCAAATCCGTGTTGTATCCAACGTTAATGCAGTGACCACATGTATTCATTACTGGATCCAGTGCAGGGTATGGGTATAAAACAGGAAAACATGCGGTAATTAAAATTATTCAACATTTATTTTGTCTGCAGACAGTGAAAGTTTAAATAAATTTGCCTTTATCATTAAAATTAACACCTATCAAAGAAAAAAAGGAAATTGTGTGCAAATTCATAATTTTTCAATATTTGATGTTTACATCAAGGATGTGTCTTTTACAGCCATGAATTTACTTTCAATGACTCACTAATGAAAGCTGGGATGAAACAATAGGGATGAACAACATTGCTTTCAGAATGCCATTTATTTTTATGCAAACAAAAGTAATAAAAGCTATTAAAATATACAGTTTAAGGTAATAAAAGATCCAGTTATGTTTAAGAATAAACCCACTTCATTCCTCCAGAAGTAGAACCAGCAGCAGGAAACTCATCATCGCTGCAGGCCGACGTTTTTTCTTGTACAGCATCAAGTATTTTCACATCACCTTCAGGCACTCTAAAGCATCCACCCTAAAGGCACATATAAACTGTAATAACATATTTTATGACTCTGTTGTTGACAAAATGTCAAATCTGTGGGGAGATTTTAGAGCAGACTGGGTGTTAGAATCCAAAGGGTTTGATTTCACATTAAGCCACTTCAGAGCTGGCATGCCTGACAACTTCTCCAACGGCATTTCTGTTGAGGGGAAAAAAAATGACAAAAAAAATGAATTTCAAATGAGGATTAATACTTTCATCTAACAGTTTATTATTTTATATATGCATGATATATTAACATATTACCAGTGATGTTATTTCCTTCAAGGTTAATCCTCTCCAGTGTGGCTATTTCAGTAAGTTTATCGGGGAAGATGGAGAAGTTGTTATTAGCCAGATTGACGCTTGTTAAATGCTCCGTTTCCGCTACGCTGTCAGGCAGTTTGGTGAGACAATTGCCTTGCAGGTCAAGCTCTGCAAAGTATTTCAAGACATTAGTAAAACGGTGGGTTGCTTATTTGTGCTTCTGTCACAGCATGAAGACATATTTGCAATGTAACCAGCGTGAGTTTTACGCCATACGACATAGCATCGTCTCTAATGCTGAGTTGTGAATCAGATAGATATGTGGTGTAATATTCTTTACCTTTGAGATGAGAAAAAGTTAGAAAAAACTTGCTGGAAATGGCCTTCATTCCATTGTCAGCCAATGTGATAAAATGAATGTTCTCTGAAACAGTACTCAGGACCTTGAAGACACCATCTGGGAAGGACATCAGCTGACAGCCGGAGAGGTCTGCAGAGAAGGGGATGCGAGTATGAGCTTCTCAAGCATTAATACAGAAATAGGAAATATCCACAAGTACCAAACACAATGGGATATAAAATCACTGCAGACGTCACATTTAAATCTGTGTCGCCATCTGCTGGTAAAATCCTAGATTTGTTTGTGGAAATAGGTCATGAGGGGGTAACTTACCCAGACTATTTTTGCCCTCCTCAACGGTTGCATTAACCCTTCGGGCCACTTTTGCAACTGCTTCAGCCATTTTTCTTCTGCGAATGTCCCTAAAGCGGGTAGTAAAATATTGCATGTGAACTTTTCATCTATCCTTTATGTAATAAATAATACATTTATTGGTTAATTATACCCTCTCAAAGGCTTTTCATGGTGACCCCCATTAGTAACAACTGGGTAAAAGTAGACTTTACAAGAGATCTCAAGGTATGATTTTATGCATATGGAATATTTGCTTATATAGATCTCTACCATTTAGCTTGAAATAATATGGTAATAATGATATATACTTCTGGTAACATTGTCAGCTACAAGCTATATTCATACATCTTCTAAGTTTGATAAGTTTCACTTATCAAATGTGTTTGAGCTTTGCTAAAATATGGTCTAAAACATCAATAAGTTTACACAACAGTTCAAAATGTGGAGAAATATAGTCAAGTTGACAAGCAAAAAGGTTTTTATTTACTTTACTTTTTACTTGAAATCATACAGGTGGGAAAAGGAAAACTTTTTCATATAAAATCAGTCTTTTTTTAAAATAATGATTAGGTCTGTTTGGCTAAACCTGAGTGAGGCATGAAAAGTCAGTGATGAAAAAAAACTAAACAATCCTGTAAGTGTTGCGTATGCAGAGGACACAATGCTACTGAAAAAGATTTAGATGTTATATCTGAAAAGACTGAAGGAAATAGCAAAAAATGGTGTTGTAGTAAATAAATGCAACTTATTTAGGCAAAATACTAGTGAAAAGTAATTTCATGCACTATTATATCTTCTGTCAAACAGGAAGACTTCCTGGTTTAAGACATTCTCCTCAAACATTACTGATCACATTTCTAAATGTTTTGATACTTGTAACATTTCCAAACGGTATAACTTCCTCGGGTTTGGCGGGTGAATAATTTTCAAACTTGCTTTGAAAAGTATTCATCACACAAGAAAGCCCTTTCTTAAACTTTTATAACCAGATATCTGCATACACTTAATTTTTATCACTGTAATTTGGACTGCACACTTCTTATGCAAGTGTGCAATGATGGCCTTACAGGCAATGACTAATAAGACTGAATGAACAGCAAACATCATAAAGTCATCTCTTAAAGTTGTCTTGATATAGCTCTCCCTTTCTGATTATTAAACCAACATGATTTTGTGAGTAGTGAGCAACTTGCTACAGGGCTGCAATGGAGACTCGCGTTTACCTCCTAGTAAATGTCCCTTATATACACCAAAATAACTAAACAAAAATCTTCAGCTTGCCTCTGTATATATATACTGCAGGACAAATCTGTATTTATCCAGCTGAACTGTTGATAGACATGATTTTATTTGAGTGTTATTAATCGGAAAGAAGCAGTGACTATATAAATTGTCACTTACCCAGACTAGCAGCCAGCTAATGTTGCACAGCAGAACCTGGCAGCTGTCTGTCAGGGTTAGCTAACATTAGCTTAGGCATCACTACTAGTTTGGTGAGTGGGTATTTTTAGCCCAGAATATATTGGTTCACGTTAATGCTAAATTCTTCGCTATAAAAACCCAAGTTCGTTTACTGACACTGTTAATAAATAATAATTTAAAAGTTGTGCAGTGACTGGTAGATTTGAGCTAGCATTAGCCGACTAGCTTACAGGCAGAGATGTTCATGATAATCACTCCTGCGCTCTGTTAATGCAGTAGCAATACTATTACAAGCTATATTTAATCATATCTTGTGCAAAAGTTACAATTATTGTCCAACGCTGGAGTTATGGTGTGTACGTAATTTATACCTTTTTAAAGTGGGAAATGTTTTTAATTACGTCCTTTACCCAAGATAAATTAAATTTACTGTCAAATTCATATACGAAAAAGGTGCACAGTCATGTTGCTGGTGAAACAATTTCTCCTTGTAGTGACTGGTAAATTATTTCATTCCGCATTCATTAAAATGAAACAATTTGTTTCTATTTCAGCCTGAAATTAGGAATTTGAATGTTCTCTTACCTGTGAATCCAGCTAAACTAAACCCAGTTTAGCACTGGCGTGGTCACAGTGCTAGCACATTCTTTGTTAGTCAGTAGTTTTTCAGAGGATATGAATACAACGAGCCCCCTGGTTTCCAAAGAATAGAAGTTATTTTAGCATTGTTTCTACTTACCACCACTTCGCAGTATTTGCTGGATATTCTTCTGCTACACAATGTTTATGATTGAATGTTAGAGGGATTTAAAGCATTGTGGTATACTGAAACACTGTCAAACTGGAAAAGTCTCTTGACGTGACAGTTTTACACACAGTGGATCCAGATAAGATGTCACAACAAAGACATTCGTTTTAAACCTTTTATTTAACATTGGGATTATATTTTTAAGTTGTAAATTTCACATTCACACTTTAAATGACTCCCCGCATTTAAGTTTTTACATGCTAAACATAACTAGTGCAGAAATATTTTACATAAATACATTTTATATATAGCCTATATTTACAATAAATATACATTATCTTACAGTAGCTAAAATGGTAGTGTATACTTAAAAGAACAGTGCTGGGATATTTAACAGCATTGCTGTGTCACATTTGCACACATTAAACTGATAAATCACAGAGAATAAATTTCTGCAGTTGATATAAGACAACAGCTGAGTATGTGTTTCAGCACATATTAAATTACATTGTCCTTCTAAACCAGATCCCACATCACAGATTAAAGTCGTGTCTCTACACAGTCTAATTGTAATGCAAAGAGACGAATATCAAAGCGCTTTTTCCTTGTGGATAAGTGTTTTCTTTTTCGTGTTTCGGAATTGGCTTTACTTCTCTACAGTCCGTTTCAGTCCGCTGAACGTTTGTCTCGGTCACTGACAACCACACTCATCCACAATCATGTCTTCATGATGTCGAAGGAGCATTTCTCCATTCTCGTAGTACAGCATGCTCAGTGGGCTCATTTTGGTGGGGGCACAGCATGGTGATGCCACTCGCTCAGGATGGTGGTGTTTCAGTAGACTCTTGAAAGAAAGAAGGATAAACACAGAGGATTTAGGTATATTTTAATGCCATAGATAATACCTGTAAAGAAAAAGTAATAAATTAGAGCTTGTTTTATGTTCAGATTTTCAATTTGACGCATTTGAATGCTCACCAATGTTGTTCCTATTAATTATTTTGGTCAAAACATTTTGGTCAAAACATTTTCATTCAATCAAGTATAATTTTCTTCGATTCATACTTATAAAATTCCTTGATTCTCTTCATTCCTTATTTGCAAACTAACTACAATGTCCTATCTCTCCATTTACTCCTTAAATCATATTTCTTAGAGGTCCAATAAATGCAAACCTGTAAGCAGTGGAGCTACTTTGTACCAATTTAGAAATAATTATTAAAAACACTCAACATCCGAATCGTCCATTTTGTGTCACAAGTCGGTGAAAGAATGAGTAAATGTTGATTATCTTGCCTTTTAACTGGGAAGAAAAAGGGTGAGGAAGGACCAAAAGGGATCAAAAGTAGCTTGAGATTTAATGCACTGTGCTTTAGTTGCACAATAACTGATTTCATATTAATGCAGGTGCAGAAAGTTAAACAAACTCTGGCATGACCGTGATCTTTACGTGTCTGTGATCTTACCTAATGCAGCCTAATAGGAACATAGTTTAAACAGAATTACCTGCATGTAAGCATGATTGGTTGGATTTAAGTCTTCACCCAGAGGACTAGGGCAAGAACCTTCACAGCGGTAGGCATTGTATCTTTTCGGAAAGATGATCCAGGACCCCCAGCCAATTTGATTAAAGTCAACATTCAAGTCCACTCTGCGACAGACAGACTTTTCACCCCCCCTGTTGAACTCCTGCAGGCTTTTGGCTATTTGTTCTCTCTGACCCCGTTTACTCCTACGCCTCTTTGGCCAATGGACCCTTTTGATTTCTGCAGGGGACAAGAACTTGGATTGTTCAGCTGTATGGAGCAAGCTTGCTTTCGCCTTTGAGTTCCGATCCAACCCTGTGTGAGAGAAGACGACCAGCAAGGCCTGGTCCTTGGCGTCATGCTCCTTCAACGAGCCCGCAACATAAAAAGGCTGATCGAGAATAGACCGGTTCCTATTTTTCTTCATCACTCTCCTTCGTCTCGAAACGCTTTTCTGTTGAATCCTCTCTGTGGATTTTTGCCTGAGCCAGCCTAAGAGAGAGCTTGTCATGTTGAACACCTTCCAGCTCCGAGATGAAGTGACCAGTGATGACTGAGTGAGCAGCCCCACCAGCTCCTGCTCTTGGTGGTACACCTCCACTGTGAAGTTGGAAACACTTTGTATCTGAGAAGGCCTGATTCTCAGCTCTGCTGCCTGGATGTGTTTGTCCGCCTGCAAAGTGTGGAGGTCAAAAGTTGCCACCCAACGTCCATTGCTGTACACCAAACCTGATATGGTGAAAAAAAGAAAAGAAAAAAAGGCACACAAGAAGAGCATATTACAAAAAAAAAAAAAAAAAACCCAGCATATTTTGTAAATAAAGCAAAGCTATAAGTATCCAGATCAGGACAAATAACTCATGCTGATAATTACAAGTATATTCCTTAAAATAACTAATATCAGATGATTATACAAAAAACTAAGAAAGAATGTAAATTAGGTTTTATCCCTCCCAACATTGCTACAAAATGCTAATGGGGTACATTGCCTACAACTTTGGGCCATCATCTCTTACTGCTGTAGCTATAATCTAAAAGAAACCACTTGGTTTTAATGTTAATGACTGTGGAGGTCGAAATGATCTGATTCGTGCTGTTGTGCTCATCAAGCTGGTTGGTGACCACCTGTAGCCAGTGATGGAAGCATTTTTTTCCTGAAAGAGTTCTCTCTTCAAAAGGAACTCTACATGACAGGATGAATTTGGTCTTGAAGCTGGTTTTGAGTTGTTTTTCCCAGTAAAGGGACCCAAACTCTTTATAAAAAGCCACTGGATCAGTTATATATGGGGTTTGACAACAGACATCTTTTAAACTGTATCTTTGGTTGTGTTAGATAAACTATAAATCCGTCAGGATGAAACCAGGCATTACTGTTAATAATATCTGTTTCAGTCATGTTAATGATGTGAAAGATGAAGCTGTGGGACAATTTCAAATTAAAAATCAAATCTGCTTCAGAAACATTGTTAATCTTATCACAGCATGTGCAGCACCCATATCTCTAATGAGAGTCATTGTGATTCAATGAACAGGTGTGGTTCAAATTAATCTGCAGCAATTTAAACAGTTAACCTTTGTATTATCCAGTGCATTGGTCTGGTGAGTCAAGACTCTTGATCAAATGTGCAAATCATCCTCTCCATTAATCCACTCAAACTAAACACCAAGGCGAAACCAATCATTTAACACATCCATGCATGTTCTGGCCTCTGCATATCCTCAGTCAAACAAATACTGCAGGTAATAACTCTAACGCCTAGCAGCCATGTGAAATTGGATTCAGCAGCAGGGAGGCTTGTCCCGAGTTGGCTTGCTTGTGCCAACATTGCATCCCGAGCTCTAATCTAATCAGACCAAGTGTGAAAAAGAACTAAGGGAATTTGTTGATTTGACCCAACAAGAGATTTGTATAGGGGGATGTCTGGCAAGGGACCTAATCAACATCACCTATTTAAGAAAAAGCAGGTTTGCTTTGAGAATTAGACAGAAAAGCGGCCTTTTCACACGCTGATCCTTGCATGGTTATTCAGCTCCTGAGTTGGGATGTGGATTGAAGCCCTCTGAGGTCGTCTGGCACGCAGTGACAGCCAGAGCAACGTATGAGTCCAAACATCTGAGGGCTTCAAATACCACAGGTGTCTGACTCTGATTATACGACCAAACCTTTTGGTTTTCTGGTTTAATAATTCAAATAAGCTTGTTAGAGTGAAAAAAAATCTTACTTTTCGCCATCATGCTCTTCACTGTGTCCGCTTGCTTTGCCGCGTCTTGCTCCATTTTATCCAAAACTCTGGAGAAGTTGGACTTGAAATTCCTGTAAAGGTGCATCATATAAGATGGCAGGTGGTACCCGGGTGATCGATCCAAGGCGAAAAATCGGTTCAGTGGCCTCATATAAACTCCATCTCTGGATTTATGACTCCCATGAACCAGCAGCACCAGCAGCGATGCGCACAGCGCGACGCCTACAGCTCCCAATGAGCGCATGTTTTCAGCCGGGTAAAAGACAAATTCCTCGACTGGGAGATTAGGGGTGTCTTATATACCCTCGCCCACCCACTTTCGTGTTTAACAAGTAGCTGAGAACATTAAAGGAAATTGACATGCGTCCTCAAGACTTGTTATCTGACAGCTCATCATGCATTCAGTTGATAATGAGGCGGCTGAGTGCGTGTTTACAAGGAGCGCAGTTTTGTTTGCGCCATGTTCTTAGAGCATCAATCCCCATCCTTGAATTAATTGTTCCAGCTACTTGGTTTACACAAATGGTTAGACTTTCCCGTAGTTTTATGTAGTCTTAGGTGAAATGGACAATCAACGAGCTGAGTGCACATTAGGCACAGACTAATGGGATGAAACATTAATATAAAACATTTCAGTTGGTGTTAAATGGATTGTATACTATTATTAAAATAGGATTAATTCTACTGATGGAGGCAAGCAATTCTTTACTCTCTGTTGTAAGCTATACAATTATCTCGTGATGGTTTTAGTTAGGAGAGTTGTTCAAATCCGTTTTGAAATAATTAAAAACAGACAAAAGGCACCATGTGTCTTTAAATGCACTTAGAATAAAAAAATAATGAAACTCAGTAAAAACTGTTGGATATAGCCCACTAAAATACTTTCATAACTACTGACTATTTAGCAATTTATGTATTTTTTAAAAGATAGTAACATTATATGTATTTGATACAGCTGCACACTTACATTGATGTCAAAGGAATTCAGATAAACAGTGAAAAGGAAGAAATAGTAAAGATCTACTGTCAGGTATGCAGGAATGAAAAAAGTCCATGAAAACATAGAACCAGAACCTCTGATGTTTATGTAACTTGTTTTATACAAATATTTACAACTTTTTAGCATCAGTTAATAAAAAGTACTGGAAGCAAAGTAGTAATCGATAGAATAATAGCTTAAATTGTGTCTCCTGTCATAATGAGTAAGTGTAAAAAAATATATAAGTGGTTGTTGAAAAAAATTTAAGACATTAAAAATCATGTAAAACATACTTCACTAATGCAGCTTGCCTAACAAATCAGCTAAACCAGTTCAAGGTTCTGCATTCTGCAGCTATAATCTACCTGATTTGATAGTTTTTTCTGTATTTTACTGCATTTTATTCATTTAGTTTTGAGATTTTATTAACTTTTAAAAAACTTTTTTATGTGTTGAGTAAAGGGAAGGAAAATTATCTTAGTGGCTCCCATCAGGTAAATTTCTATTTTAGCCCATTTCCAAGAGTGATTTGTTATTTTTCCAAAGTACTGTTGTTTGTCTTTTAGGCTTTATTTTGCAAGAACAGTTCCACCTCTACCAGGATCATAATTAAGTCTTGATTATTCAAGTAACAGGTTACATTCATCAGTTAAACTTATTTATGCTTGAATATGAGCAGCTACTTATTAACCTGCACATCCAAAGTCTAAATGAGCTCTTTCAGAGTTTCACAGCACTTTAATAAACTCAATTTAAATGCATAACCCCGGTGATGACTTTAGAGAAATCTATTTATATGTACAACATTTTTTACCAGAACAGCATAGCTTTATAGGAAATTGTCTTGTTTGAAATATTTTCAGATAAACGATGGAAACATAAGATAAAGTCAATGCAGACCTAATATTGACCTCTGTACAATTTTATTTGTGGGGTTAAGCAGGAAACACTTATCTGTTTGACTTGACTTTATGTAGTCCACGTAGGCTACAAAACTCATACAGCTGTTCATGCGCAGCTTCATTTTGGTCACATTTAATGTACTTTTTGCTCCATATTACAACAATATATAAAGAAGCAACATTCAATGATAACGAAGCACCCAACTTTTTAAAATATTTCCTTCAAGGTTTGGATGTTATCTGTCGGACTTGCAGAGAGCATCCGTGGATGACCGCATTCTGCGCATGCGCTTTCCGTCCTTATCCACATAGCGAGATCCTTTTCCTTGTAAATTTCCCGAGTTGGGACAGAAAAAAATCAATACATTAGTATATATTTCCCCCTTCCTCATTGAGTGAAAACGTTTACATCTCGGCTACATCCCTCCAGATAAAGCAGACCTTCGGAAACATGTTTTATCAAGGCGCTTTTTCACCGACCGTGTGCTGAAATGGTGAGTCGCTTTAAAGTTTACGGCTCTTGTTGCACGAGCCACGGCAGCTTAAAAGTGCAAATGCTTTCCCCCTTGGGTGTTTAACTCAAGCAGATTCTAAATAACTTTAAAGTGCATGTTACAGATCTGTGCTTGAAACATAAAGCAGTGAAGGATGTTTTTTTTTTGTTTGTTTTTTTTTTTAGTGATGTGGAGTGCTTGTGTGGTCTATGGGGCCATACATGTGCTTGGCACTCCCTCCTCCATTCTTGAACAGGGTTGTGCACAGCATCTAACGATTTGTGCACATTGGCATCTTCATTTGTATCCCATCCTTGGATAAATGTACTGCCTTTTAGTACAAATCTGCAAATGCAAATACTTGCCTGACTATTGACTCATAAAATAAAACATTCATCAGTATATACGAGGCATGTACTGCAGTAACATTTGCATCCAGTTTTTTGTGGAAAAAAGTTTTTTTTTTGGACATAGTAATACCCATTAAAGCTCAAAATATGTTATACACACACTTTAAATGCTACTTGTGAACCTTGTGAACCTTTTTAAGTGTGTGTTCTGTTCACCAGCTGTAAAAAGATTTCATCAATCATATAAAAATGTGACACTACAAGCATGAGAAGTCTAGTGAACTAAGACGAAGCACATGATGCCGTTTGATCCATTGTGCCCTTGCCTGGGCTTTTGTTTGGTTTGACCCATACAGCTGGGGGTTACTCTTCTCTGGGTATATCACTTTACCTCACGTTCCTGAGGGGAAAGACAGAAACTGGCTCTTGTCATGTCAGAGCCCACATCAAACCATGAATATCCCAATTAATCAAGAGTGAGAGCATGAAACTCCTCAGTGATTGAAAGATTAAAACAAATGGATGATAAATGATTGAAGAAGACACCTGATAAGGAGCCTGAAAGAGGTGCTCAAATCCTGGAAGATTTTCTGCTGGAACATTTAGTCAAGTTTTGATGCTGAGTAGATGTATTGATGAGGCTTTGGTAAAGTCTAAATTACTGCAGTTAACTTTGTGATAATCATATAGTTACTTGTTCAAAATGTAGATGTTTTCCTTTAGGTTTTGCCAAACTGAAATATTTATCATAACATAAAGTTGTCTTTTGCATAGAGGGCTTGTGTTCCTGAGTGCAGCAGAGGATTTCTACCACAAGGTGTCATATATGATCAGTGGTTGTAAGAAAATGTTCTATATGCCCACAGCACGCCCCTTGGGAGTATTTACGGTGTAATTAATCGTTGTTTTTATCTACAAAAGCTGTGGGTTGCTGTTGTTTTTTTAACTTGACATGTTTGATTTTGAAGTGACTATAAAAATATGGAAGTGATAATGTTTTATCATGCTTTGAGTGATTGTGGGAGATTAACTTATGTTTTCCTGTACTATCTCCTCATCTCCTGCTGCACTTGCATAGCACTTGCATAGTTTTTTTTATGGGTAAGACAGACACCAGGCCTGCAAAAGGGATTTAGGAAAGACAGGTGATGTAAGGCTCATGCTCTTTTTCCATTTGGAAGATTAAGCAGAGAGGATGTTTTACTTAATCTGTCAAAGAGCATCCTCTTTTTGCAGATTGCACTGCTTTATTTCCACCCTTTTTTTTTCAATATGGAGGGAAGTCAAACTTTCATGGTATGTACTTTCATTGTGTCATCTCATGTCACTGTATTTAATTTGTCTTCGGTATTTTTAGTCTTGGTGAGACATTTGGTATTGCTCTCACAAATAGGTCTTAGAGACATAGAGTTGTATGTATGACTTCTCACCCCCACCTCCCTAACCCCCACCAATTCATTCATGTTTTGAGGTTTGTGGGCCATCGGAGGGTTCAGTTTCACATTCATGGTGTTGCAATAAGTTCAGATTTCTGTGTACTGCAGGAAGGAAGGAACAGGTGTGGCAGCAAAATTTGACATCCATATCTTGAAAACTGCTTGCCAGTTTTTGCAAATGAGCGTAATGTGGGCATTATCTTGGGTGAGATTGTTGATTAGACATACTTTAGTTGGACAGGATGCTCAAAAGCAGCTCTAGGATAACCCTGATGGTTTTTTTTTTTTTGTGCTTTTTGTGATCATTTTAGCTTGTAACAAAAAAATTTCAAGTAGTTTTTTGGTCTGTGCGAGTATTTTATGCTTTTCCCATTGCATTAGGAGGAGCTATAATTTTAGGTTACAATCAGTGTTGACTGAACCTTTGGCTTAAATCTTAGTATTTGCTCAGCTGTAAGCATGTTTGCTTTCAACACAGCAGTGCTAACTGCTAATGAATGGAGTAATTAAACCGTTGTAGCGAATTAGTCTTATATTATGTCACCTGTGTGTAGTTGTTGATGATTGTCAACTTCCTTTCAGGGTCACATTATACTGTGAAAGTTAACTGCTGCAGTTGATAGTAACACATTTGATAGCTGAAGGTCCAATTTTATGTGTTAGATGTGGCTGTTAAAAGGTTGCCCAAGTGTGGAAGGCATTGTCTGCCCGGATGCTCTGGTAGTGATTGGATAGTGAGCTGGATGATGAGTAAGCCTCTCTAGGCCCGCCTCCACATCCTCTTTGCACACACACTTTTTGCGACACATGCACACACCTTAGCATGCATGAGCAGTTTTGCACCCTTTGCACAAGGGATGCATACAGAAAAGTACAAGGCAACTAACAAGGGAGCATGCTTTCACACATCTAAACGTCCGGCGGAGAGCTGTGGCTTCCCTTCTCCTACTGAGTGGCTGCCTGGGATCTGTCCTCACTGAAGGACACGTCCACTGACTTGCTTTATAAGGGTAGGCTAATGATGCGATACTGCCGCCTGCTGCAGTTTTGATCAGCAGGCAGAGACAGATTGCTTAACAGATCAGTCAGTGAGATGCCACTGAGGATATGTGACTGAGACCGCTTGTCTGCTGGAGAGCTGTCAGTTTGTTTATTTTTAACCCACTATTTTCTGTCCTGTAATTCCCCTGAGAGTGGTGGACTGAACAGCTGAATGTCAGGTATAGTTGCAATACTCATCTGTGTTGTGATGCTTGAGTCTTGCCGGAAGCTTGTAATTGTCAGGGGTGTCAGTCTCTGCAGGGAACATTAGAAAATTTTACACATTCCTGTGCTCATGAACTGTATAACATTGTCAAATTCTTCCATTTCCGTTCATGTGTCATCCGTCAGGATGTGTTGAGAAATCAGTGAAAAATCTGCTCATGTAGGCAGAGGGGCAGTTTGTGATGAGTGCAACATCAAAATTCTGTCATTTGGCCTGGTGGTGCGGACGGAGAATTGTGGTCGAATACTGTGGTGCAGAAAAAATAAAAGCCACATTGCTGCAGCCTTGAAATTGTAGAGGGGATAAAATTGTCATCTTGACATGAAATAAATTACAGGAAGAGTTTTAAAAATAGAAATGCATATTCTTTTCACAATCAAACCTTCACGAAGCCAGGAATTTATTCATGTGATTTCTATCTTATAATTGTTGCAGCATACAGCGGATTTGCAGCTTTTACTAGAAAAAAAGCACGTCTCATTGAGTTCTCTTCCTGTCATTTTGTGAACGCATTTGATCTTGCAGTGCCAAATACGTTCCCCATTTTTTGACCCGATTTGGAAATCACATCCTAGAACAATGGCAACGTCTGGCTTCCTTTTGCCGCAGCCTCTTTGTGAGCCGATTGCATAGCGATCTGTGGACAAAACAAACATTGGAGTTGTAAGTTGACACAAATTGACAATGAGGTTTGTGGAACACTTGAAGGAAAAAAAATGATTTTCTGCAAAGGAAGCTGTGAGCTCATTTCCCTGCAGATCTGATATTTAGCTCAGGAACTGGCAATGTCCTGTGGAATCATGCCTCCATGCAACCCTTAACCTCACTGGTGAAATATGTGTGCAGCTGCAGGGAGGAAGTTTCAGAGAGTACAAACCCAGCATTTCCTGTGAAGGTGTGCTTATGCTTCCTTTTGCTTGGGTGTGAGACGAGGTTACTCTGAAGGGTTGTGCTCATCCACTGTACGCAGCTTTGTGTCATTTATTATAAATAAAATAATCAAAGTAAGATTTTAGAAATTTCTTGAGAAATGCATTTAAACCTTCAAGATGCAACACATTCTTGTCATCCAATCTAATAATTTATGTGTGGTTTTGTGCAGCCAATAGGCTTTCAGACCTAACATTGTCAGACTAAACAAGTGGCCTCCATGGAGACCAGCAGGATCCTTGAATTCGATGAAGAAACTTGCCAAATAAGCAAACTGCATTGAATTTGGCGTCTTTTGTGGGTTCCTCTGCCACGCTTGCGGCTCGCTTCTCAACCTTGATAAGGAAAGTTGTGTTGAAAGATCTGCGCTACAAAGTGATGCCCATCTCTGTTGAACCCCTGCATCTCTTGTGAATGAAGAGCGCTCTGCATCCTTCCTCAGGGCCACCAACAGATGCATCCTGCAGCTGCAAGCTCCTTCCTGTCTGCACTCAGACCCTTTGTCTGAAGATGTTGCAACAGCAAAGTTGGGACACGGGCTGAATATAAATCGGGCAGACCTGAATGGAGCAATACTGGTTGCTTGGAAAGAGGCTATAGTTTCATTAGTTTTACTTTGCCTGTGTCTTAGCTGAATATAAGTTTGAGTACAACTGGCACAAACTTTGGGCGGCAGTGTAAAACCTGGCTGAAATACAAACAACACACAACGATGAAGTCAAGATAATTAGCTTTTTTCCTTTTTCGTTTGCTTGTTTCTTGTATTTAGCGTGATCATTAAGTCTTTCTATAGTTTCTTTGCATTGTCAGTTGAAATGCTGGAGTCAGTAGTGCGGCACTACGCCAGCTCACATGTGGGATAAACACCCTGTCTGATGAACTGCCTCAATTGGTTCTTCAGGAGGATGTTTATGACTGAGGGCTATTTCTACACGGGCCTCCGCCCCAGCTGCCCGCCTTCTAAAACAGGTCTGCCTGGATGAAATCGGTGTTGCTGAGGAGTTGCCCTTGTGAGTAGCAGGAACTTTTGTAGCAAAACATGTTTGCACCATGGGCTCGCAGCAGAGCTGACAGGCTGTAAGGTAAGAGCGAAGAGACTCACTCATGTAGTTTCAGTCACAAAGTTGTTGTGTGTTTTCCCCAATTCTATCAGGAGGCCTGCAACACTGAAGCATCGGGAAGTATCAGCCTGTTTATACAAATAACCACATGAGATTGGCTATAGGAAGTATGTGGACGACGATGATATAGGAATCTGTTGTGAGAGTGTTTTATTACCTTCCACTGAGCTGCTTAGGAACATGCATATTACCATGCATGACTGTGGCAGCCGGGAAAGCAAACCTACTGATTATGTCCTTAAAGTGGCAGCGATTAGAAGTGGTTTGCTTACTCTTTTACTGAGGAGTGCACAAGGAAAGAATGCTGTTTTCTTTTCTTTAAATAACAAGCCAGGGAATTTATATAATGTCCCAAATCCAAAGACTAGAATTTGCATTTAAGGTACGTTAAATAAATAGGAACATTGATTTCTTTGCAAAATGTTGCTAACTTTTAACAGGCAAATTATGCTAAATCGTTGTAATAAATGGTAAAATATGAAAAAGTTAGCATTTAAAGTGTGTTATTCTCGTCTTGACCAATTAGTTGTATTATCAAGTGTATCTGAATGTCCACTGGGAAGCACAAGAGTCAAGTTTGTGTCCTCTTTGAACACTGTGAAAGGGAGCTGAGATATAGCCATCTGGCTGCCAGATGTACGACAGCTTCTTCCGGCCCGCTCTGCAAAGACTCCAGGGTCTTATATGAAACAACTTTCCAAAATCAGACAGTAGATAGAAATAAGAACAGGAGGCTGTTGTCTGAGAACAGCCAAGCAGCCAGACGCTCTGAGCTCCCATGAGGGGGTGTTTCCCAGCATCTGGGGGTGGATGATGGGATTCCAGAGAGGAAGATTTCATTTTTGGATGTGATGCCAAGCTCTCACACTCCTTTTGGATCATGGCGGAAAACAAAGGACATCAGAAAGGATCTGAAAGTGCAGATCGCTCCTTATCTCATTCGTAAGATGTGTGATGTTTGATTTTTTTTTTTTTGCCGACCGTTAGACTGTGAAAGAGTATTTGTTGATTTTCTTGTGGTGTGTGGCGAAGACTGAAATAGATGAAGGCAGCTCCAGCAAAGTATTTTTAAAACTGCGGCTTCTTTTATAGAAATTCGGTAGCGATTCTGATACTTTTCTGCTTTGCACTTATTTAGCAGTAATCTTTAATTTCAAACTGTGCAAAAATTCATGCTGCAGACATATTTTCAACTAGTTTTTATTTTAAAGCATCGCAGAACCCACGATGACAGATGTTTCATTTAACCAGCCGTGCTTGTGAGAAGAGATTCACTGAATGGAAGGTGCTTCTGTGTGTGACGTGGATGTGCCCACTCAGCTCCCGACATAGCAATCGGGACAATTAGCTGTGATTCTTTCTGCACAATGAGGATCCAAATAGTTGAAAGCTTAAGATCACAGAGGTGCTTTGAGCTCAGGTGGCAAGACTGTATTCAACTGCAGATTGACATTAAGTCAAATTTAAATATTTAATGCTTGTTTTTTTTAGGTTCTTTTAGTTTGTAATTGTTGACCATTCTATGTATTTATCTATTTTTCACCGTTTGCATCAGCATAATGTATTCCTGTGTCTTTTTGCACGTGTGTGGCTTGTGCTATAGGTTCTTGACCAGGAGCATGTTAGAATTGTCGCAAAGCTCGCTTGTTTATCTGTACACTCCTTAGAGAAACTGATATCTTTGCAGAGGGGAGGAAGTTTGCTTTATCAGAGCTGGTATCAATGTGTGTGATAAGACTGTTATTGCTGTTTCATTTGACTCTAATCCGCTGATTTGAAATGAATGATTGTAGCTTAGGAAACCGAAAGAGATTTTATGCGCTTGTTTATTAAAGCAGTCTGATAGAGATTAATACAAATGCTCCTGCAAACACTTCTTCAGGGTATTATTGAGATTTATTACCTAATACTTTGCAAGGATGATTAAACAGCAACACTGAATAGAAAAAAAACCACTTTGGGCTGTTTTAACAGCTTCATATTCTCTTGTTTATATCTCATGATGCTACAACCAAAAGCTTTATTAATTTGAACCAAAATTGTATTCTTACAATTCCTTGTTTGATTCTTGCTGTAAAGAAATATGTCAAACTGGTGGTGTAAGTGCATTTTAAGGAATATTTTGGAATTTAATCTGAAAATCTACCACTTAAATTTTGTATTATCTTGTAGGAATTATACTTTTTGTGGACTTTGTAACCTTTACCACAACACTAAATAAAAATGTTCAGAAGCTTTGTTTCCTCAACGAGTCACATCTACGGTGGGATGCACATGAGTGTCACAGAACATAATGTTGCCAGTTTGTACGCTCATCTATGTAGTAGCTTCATATTTAGCTTGTGTTTGAGGATACTTTTTAATGTCTCCATCTACCTCTTACAAACTTTTCTTCCTCTTTGGGATGTGAGCCAAAGGAGATAAAGAATAGATGCAAGGATCAAGGGTTTGAGGTTACAGCTATTACATAAAGCCATCTTTGCTCTGATCACTTATTAAATGAAAACAGCTTTTATTACTATGTGTTTCTAAGGAATATTGTCAAAAAAGCATGGTAAGTATTTGTCCATCTGATGAAGGGTAGGACCTGACTATCAGATTTCTGTTGACAATAAGATATGAGTCACACCCAAAGAAAAACTCTGATCTGAGTCACTTCCGCCAAGTAGTTTAGTTGCTGAAAAGTGCAACTGAAATCCACATATTTCAGCTGCATGGTAGCAATATGTGATGAGAAGTCTGTAAATATACGTTGTGGGGTAGCCATCATCAAACCAAGCTACTCTGATTTGACTGTATTTGTGAGTATTTGCTTGCTTTTTCTGAGTCCACTGAAATGTGATTCACAGCAGCGTGTGGAGCATGGGTACAACTGCCAGTGCCGCACCACAGCCTGTTTCTTTAGCGTCACCACTTGAGAGTGTCCACGGCAACGGGATGGCTGACAGCATGCAGTCTCTTAGCAGGAGCCCCTTCCAGACGCTCAGCATTCACAACAAGGCCAAGTCCATTATCACCAACAAAGTTGCACCTGTCGTCATCACGTAAGTTCCTCCTCCAATCTGCGTTCTTACAGCTGAGTGTTAATCCTTTTTGATCACAGCGGTCACTCGTACCCTCACATCCCCCAGACCTTCATGCTGAACGTTTGCTGCCGTTATCAACTCTTTTGTCAGCCTGAAGCCTGGCAAACACCAGCCGATAATTGAACTTCTCTTTGTCTGCTTCACAGATACAACTGCAGACAGGAGTTCCAGATTCACGATGAGATCCTCAAGGCTAACTACAAAGTTGGTCGGATATCCGACTCCATGCCTGAGCACTATTTGGTGCAGGTAAGGAAACCGCGCTGCCCTTTCACCCTCATGTCACAAAAACCTGTGGAGCCCTCTCACCTGCCATTGCGTCTGTTCTTTTCACATTCACATATCCAAATCGCAAAGGGGTTTAGACACATTGTCATGCACCATTTCATGATCAGAGGCAGCCATTGAAACAGGACTTTTGTCACCTTCCTATCAAGCCTTTGATCTTCTCTGTCACCTCTTCTGTGGTAGTTCAGGTATGTGGTGTTCTGTCAGGGTCAACCCACAGCTTCTGTGTACATGTGTGGGTAGGTCAGGTTAGCGTTTTCCAAAACATGGCGATGAATTTAAATGATTATTTGATGATTATGTCTTCTTCACATCTAATTAGGAAAGACAAGTTTATTTATATAGAACATTTTATGTATAGGACTATTGAAAGTGCTTTACAAAAAAAAAACTTTTAGAGTATCACAGTGGGATGCAGGAAGCATAAAAAATAAGCTTTAAAGAGAAATAAAAGGAATTTAATGAAGGAATGTGTTTTTCTCAAATGCCTCTAAACTGATCAAAACAAGTTTTATTAAAAAAACTCTGTGTTTGAGTAAATTTATATAGGTGTTTTTTTTTGGTTCACATGGGTCTGAATTCCTGTTGTTGTTCCTGTATTACATTATCCTTTAACTGTGAGGGAAAATAATTATAAAAAAGAAAAAAAAATCTGCAGTGTTATCTATAAATATGAACTTTAAAACTATCAGATTCCTCCAGCAAGTAATATGCAGATACATTTTTCTTCTTTTCATATCTGCTACATTTATAGACTCAGTTGGTTCTGTAAAAGTAACTTAATGCTTAAAAAAACAGAAAACATTGCACCCAACCAGCATTTTATCTGTGTAATTACAATGATGTAAATGACACACAGGTATAAAAGCTCAGCTCTGTTGCCCAGACAACAGACATCACTTAGTGGCTTCTCAGCAGGAAATGCTTTGTTTTTTTTGTTTCTATTATTTGTTTTATTATTATTTAACCTTTATTTAACCAGGGCAAAAAATGTACAGAGTGATTTGGTGAATACAAATGACATTACAGCTATTGCAGCCAGAATAACAACATGTTAGACAAACCAAGCAGCAAACATAAGCACACAGGAAACAGTGATGTGTACAAGCTTTTTAGTGTCAGAATGGTGAAATTTATCAAGGGGAAGGCATTGCATATAAATATCATCAACATAGTCCAGAAGTGACTTAAAAGAAGGAGCCAGTAGTTTTTTTTGTCTTAAAGGAAATGCATGTCATCCTGAAATAAATCCTGAAAGAATTGTTGTACAAGCTGCTCAATATGTGGTGTGAAGGAGAGGTGTCTGTTAAAACACCCACCTTATCTATTCTGCTTCAGTGAGCTGGCCTTGAGAAATGGTGATTCCTGGAAGGGTCTGTGGTTTGGACTTTGAATTTGAGAGCATGTTGAGTTTCTTTTGGAAAGCGATAAATATGCAAAAGGAAAAACTGGTAATTAATGTTCTTTAAACAAAACAGAACTAATTGATAGATGCATTGACAGGCGAAATCTCCTACTGGCGTTATGTTATGTGGTTAAAAGTACTTTAAACAAGGTGAGCAATGGGAAAATAATTCAGGACATGATCAATTCTGCTCTTTTCTTTTGTCCTTGAAACAAAAACTCAATTTTCGTGTTTTTTTTACTTTGGAAATTGTTTAAAAAGAGTTTTACAAAATCCACAAATGAAGGATCTTTGTTTTTTTCTATGAGTCAGATCCAAACTGTGAGGATCAATAGGAATGGTAGCAAAAAGTTTGTTTTAGATGTCTTCTTTAAACCATTGCATCTAGATGCTTTAGATGTGTTAGATGTGTGCCAGATCAGAGCAGTGTTTCCCGTAGTGTGCTGGTGTTTTCTCTGTCTGGCCTTGGTTTCTTGTGTCACAGTGCATCAAGTTTTCTGGATCACTGTTCGATATACCAAAGATGGAAGTGACAGTAGCCAGCCTGTGTCAGTTGTGTCATTTGCAAACAGAAAGTAAAGAACGAAAACTGAACCTTTTCATGATTCCCATGAGTGTGAATCAACATCTGCAAAACGGCATAAATAGGTTAAAAAAAAGCTTCCAGATGAATTAAAATGTTTGTATTTCCAGGGAGAATACTTCATGGTCCAAGACGTGTACAGCAAAGCGGATGTCCTGAACACCACGGGCAGCTACGGGGCGCCCAACTTCCGCCAAGTGAAGGGATCCTATCCGCTGTATGGGATGGGTCAGCCCAGCCTGAATGGCTTCAAACAGGTTCTCCAGAGACTCCAGGCACAAGGACAAGAGGTCATTTTCTGTCACATGTTTATTCTACCAGAATTTAAACGACTCTGTCTAACCTCCTTCTCACTGTGTTGTCAGTAAATATTTAAGGAGTCAAGTGCTTAGTGGAGGCTGTGGCTTAGTGGAGCAAAGTTCTGGTCTTGTTGTACCAAGTGGAAAATATATGTCTGGTCAGTTTTAAGCTTAGAGCAGCTAAAAACGGACCAGAGCTGAAATAAATTTGACAAAATTACACATCAGTATCACATGATGGTAAATTCTTTCCAGTTTCTATTAGATGTCTTCCTTGCAATTTATTTGATGTCAATGCTTTTGTGCTTTTATCAAATAGGAGATTATATTCTTATGTGTAAGAGAAGAACCGGTGGTGTTCCTCCACAAGGACGATGACTTTGTGCCGTACACTCCACGGCGGAAGGAGAATCTCCACGAGAACCTTCATGGACTGGAAAGGGAAGAGACGGTGGAAAACCTGGAAGTCACCATCAGGAACGAGGTACCGAACGCACACATGCGTCAGAGTCTGTCTTTGGGGGACTTTTTTTTCACAGCCGCGTTAAATGTCCTCCCCCACAGTTACACGACTTTGCCAAGCTCAGCGAAAACATCTTCTACGTCTACAACGACATTGAATTCTTCAAAGACGAGCCACAGAAGACACCGATCGTGTGCGAGGAGGACATCCATGTGACCGAAGAGGTTTATAAGAGGCCGATGTTCACTATGCCGTCTTACAGGTTGTGTACATTGTTTCTGTAGTAGCTCACACATTGGTTCAACCAGAGTGGCTGCCTGTCTCCCAGTATGCAGGCAGGTTTATACATAGAAATGCTTGTTTGTGCAAAGTGTGGTTCCCCTGCACTTTTTTTCTGCCTTTGATGTGTGCTATGTAAACCAAAGGTCCCTGCATCCTCTTTGTAGATTTATTGGTTCCTCACTGCATTTTCAGGCAAACAGAATATAAACACAGAAGAGTGCTGAAACCTTTGCTTCTCATGACATTTTCTAGTCAGATGCTTAGAATTCTGTCGTTTCAAGCTGCTGATGAGTTTTTAAGTGAACAAAAACAACCCTCTGCAATTCTGATCCCATCATTCCTTACGGAGCCTTAAAAAGAACCCAGTTTTTCACTTTCCAGATTAGTAAACACGGCGTGCGGAAGTTCAGCTTTAAAATCTTCAGGTCCTGTGTTTATTTATGTGCAGTGTGCTCTGACCTACATCAGGACAATATTGACACAACATAGACTTAAAGTTCAACTGTGGGTGACGATGTGTTGCATTGCAGGTACTACAGATTACCACTTCCAGTGGAGGGAGCCCCGTTGGAAGAAGACTTTGATGCATTTGTTAACATTCTCAGGGTAAGCTCATGTAAAAATGTCAATCATGGAGCAAGTGCACCGTTTAGATGCCCCTTTTTGGTTGTGTTTTTCTTGTTAGGCTCTTGTTGTGAAGCACTATTAAAATTATTAATAGCTGGAACACCGGAGAGCATCTGGATTTTGTCAGTGAGGTAGTGAGAAGGTCACACTGGCTCTTATTTAATCCACATCTGTCTTGTGAGGGTGATCAATCATTAATGAATATGATACTTCAAGAGAAAAAAAGAAAGTGTCTGTTGTCACTTTATGTCATCTGCTCTATCTGGTTTGCGTCCTGCCCTTCACTCACACAGGATGTTCACTCTGCCGCTTTTTGCCCTTTTTTGGACTCCCTTGGAGCAGCCGGTCCAGTTCCCTGTGGTTGGAAAGTGTCTTTTTTTTAAAAACAGTGTGCTGATCGGGGCTTTTAACACCACACTCTTTCTTTTCACCCAGACTTTTTGTAAATCTGACTGTTATTTCCAACACAATGACCCATTTGGCATTGATCTGAGCAGTGCTAAATTCATATTTTACATTTCCAACCAAGTCAGATGTCTGCGTTTATGTCTTTATGTTGCTGAAACTCGAGGTATAACCAACATGTCATTCTCACTCCAGCGTCTGCCGTCATGCTAACGTTCAACTCCGATGTGTTCTGCTTTGCAGGAGAGCCCCAGCTTGTCTCTCGGCCACAACGCATCGCGGCAGCTGCCCACGCTGCTCTTCAGCTGCCAGGTTGGCGTCGGCCGCACCAACCTAGCCATGATCCTGGGCACGCTAGTCATGAATCGGCTCAGGGGGAATTCACAACTTCCACCCCAGTAAGAACTCAATACTGTATAGTAATGAAGAAAAAAAGTTTTAAATTTGAGGTTATACATTTTGCTTTGTGTTGCAGAGTTGAGCAAACGGAGCCCAGACCACTGTTCCAGGTCATCCACTCTCTGATCAACAAGCTTCCAAATGGACAGCAGGTTATGGAAGAGGTATAGCTGATAATAGACAACATTTGCACATTTATTTATGTATTTATTTGTATTCATTACAGGCGTATAGTTGTATTTACGACATTTTTGTGGGCATGAAGGGATATTTTTTTCTAAAGTTCACTTTTAAATATATAAAAGTGATTATCAGACTCATGCAGAGTCATGCATCTCTGCCACAAACTGCATTTCTTGCCTTGGCAGGTTGACCATGCTATTAGCCTGTGTTCAGAAATGCACAACATAAAAGAAGCAATGTACGAGAACAAGAGTAAGCTGGAAGGGATCGGAGAAGACTATCAAATTCAGGTTAGTCTTGATTCTTTCTTTCGACTGATGGCAGCAGATTTGAATATCTTTTCAAAGGCAGCACTTTGTGCCATCAGCTGTTCCTGATTCGCAGCTGCTGCTGCTTAATTTGTGCTTAAAAAAGACATCAGAGTGAATCAAAGCGTACTGTTGATGACGTCCTTATCAATGAGGACCCTTAAGTGAATTGATTTTTTATCTTTATCAGTCAGGAAAAGTAAGATTAAAATGCTTCTCTTAAGAAAAGAGAAGCAGCAACCATGAAAAGATTATCAGACCCGTTTGTCTTGTAGGGAAGCAGTACCAAAGACTACTTTCTCAGCAGAACCATGCAGAGTTTGGAGCGGTACTTCTACTTAATAGTATTTAATGCCTACCTTCATGAACAGGTATGGTTTCTTTTTTCATTGTAAGCATCTCTACTGATGCCATGAAGGCAATAGGGTGTTAACATCGCTGTTCTGTTTTGCAGTATCCGTCTGCCTTTGTGTCGAACTTCAGTCAGTGGATGTGCTGCCACGCCTGGTTGTACAGGTTACTGGCCTGCATGGATCTGTCCGAGCTGTCTGCTCCGGCCGAGCTGGTCACCAGAGGAGCTCGTGTCCTGGTAAAAAAAACAAAACAAACAATCTGGAGTGCACACACAAACCGTAATATTTAATTATTTTGTAATTATTAAATATTAGGGATGTTTTTGGATAACGTGGTAGCAAAACAATGTTAGTGTTAAAAAGTTTGTCAGAGGTTTCCTTCATTTTGATGTGTAGGTATGATGTAGGTATATCGCTGATCTCAGGGTGTTAAAACATCTGTCTTCTTTTTAAACCATTACTTCCCCAAACATGCAGTTAGTTTTTGCTAAATATTATGTTACTACTAATAATAAATAATATTACTGGATGTTTGTTTACCCCCCCCCCCCCCACACACACACACACACACACATTGGACTCAGAGCTTTTTAGTCATCTCATAGTTTGCCTTATGTGGGACATGCTTTTTATGCAAATACACATGCATAAGGGTACATATACGCTGCACACATGTATCTGCGTATTCAATAATACAAATACATATAAACAATATTTCATATACATACACAGGTGTTCAGACAGATGTTTATTTGTTTTGTTGCCTCCATTGACATTTCAGATCTTAAAATCTGTATTGTACTGTGTGAATTAAGTGCTGTCAAACCAATTTTGTTTTACACACCAAAACATCTGCCGAATGCAGATGGACCTGTCATCATCTTCCTCCGAGCAGTATAAGACGTACAGAACCCAGTATTGCCTATAGATTTATTGTCATGATGAACATACACAGTTGCTAGAAGACTATCAGTTATAATAATTGAATATCTTTGTTAATGTTTTGCAACAGCTACATCTTGCAATTCGACATCTAAAGTCTTTGATCTATTTTTTTGTGTTTCCATTGTTGTGTAAATGGATATGGCCATATAAAGTTTTTATCCAAGCGGGTACCTGCTGAGCTCTTATCTGACTCTTAACATGTTATGATTAATGCATGACTACTTGTGTCTGAGCAGGTTGCAGATGAGTACTTGGCTCCTGATGTGCTCAGCACAGTGAAAGAGATGAAGGTGGCCAACTTCAGACGAGTGCCCAAGATGCCTGTTTATGGAATGGCTCAGCCCACATCAGAGGTGCAGCACTGTAGTTGATTATTTATTCAAATTAACACTAATGATCGTGTTGATTTGCCAATGAGAAGATAATAAAGATGAAAATATAATCGTGACTTGAAAGGATTCAAGATTTCTTTTCCAGATTTTTTTCCCCCCCATTTTATCCGCTGCAGCTTCCATCTTGATAGAAAACAGGATCTATAATTACTGAACTTCTCAGCAATTTAAGTGTAATTTTTAGTTTGCTTTATAAAAGACTGGTTTTCCTCATCCTATCATTATTTCTACATAAACTGAGAATTTTGCAGCAATCATCAGTATGCACTCAGAAATATTCATGGCTTAAAACAGATTCATATGAATGAGTCACAGTTATTTCTTGGAGACGCACATGCCCACTACAGGAAGCTCTAGCTGGACTTCCAGCTCTTTGCTTTAATCATCAACGTGCTCTGTGCAGGCCACTGGAGCAGTTTTGGCTCATCTGACAGATGAAAAGAGGAAGCACAGCCACGTGTTGTGGGTCAACCTCCAGGAAGAGTTGGCAGTCGAAGGAAATGGACAGATTTTTTCTCCAAGGGAACCGTCAAGCCTTGACCAGCACATCCCAATCCCAACATGTGACTCACAGCTGCTAGAGGTAGAAGGAAAATGATCTTTCTGCCTCTTTTAATGCCTTTCGTAACAGCACATAACCGCGGAAATAAATTGTGCTACCTGCAAATTTAATAGAAAGTGTTTCTGTATCTCCTCCTGGTCTGTAGAAACTGGAGATGTCCCTGAAGGAGGAGCTTCTACGAGCTCAGAAATGGCTGGAGGTGACGCTGGAGCAGGAGAAACAGTTGAAGATGTTTAAAAGCTGCTCCACAGTTCAGGAGATCTTCAACAAGCACAAAAGCTCCCACCATGGGCTTGTCTACAGACGCATCCCTCTGCCAGACTGTAGTGCACCCAGGGAGGAGGTAATGACCAAAAGGCTGTATCCACACACACTTCAGCTGCTGATGTTTGATGCAGCCTTGTGCTCCCTCTAGTGGTTAATATTATTGCTGTTATTAAATAAAATGTATTGTCTATTTCAAATTTTGGCTTGTTGTTCATTATTTAAAGGATTAATTTATTCTTATGTTATTTTGTGTTAAATCAATGAAAACAAGGTGAAGAACTCGGTTATTTTCCATTAATTCAGTGTTTTTGTTTTTTAATCAGGATTTTGACAGACTTTTGGAGGCCATGAAGAGTGCCTTGGCAGAGGAATCCCACTCTGCCTTTGTCTTTAATTGCTCAAACGGCAAAGGCAGGACCACAACCGCCATGGTTGTCGCTGTTTTGACTCTCTGGCACTTCAACGTAAGCAACATCTTTGAGTGTACTGTGTGATTTTTAAAGATGAAAGCCTCTTAGACCATTTTCTCTAAAACTTGACTTCCATCTTCAGGGTTTTCCTGAGTTTGCTGATGATGAAATTGTTAGTGTACCTGATGCCAAATACACAAAAGGAGAATTTGAGGTATGTATTTAAAGTTTTACCATCGTAGTTTGGTTATACAATGACATGTTGTGCTTTATTTTAACGTTTTTGTTTAATGAGCTTGATATTAATTAAAACCAAAAAATGCAATTAAGTGCAAAATAACAATGATTAAAAATAAAGCAAATGGAATCACATGAATGACAGTGTGGTTATTATTACATTGATTATGGTTTAGAACAAAAGAAAATTGTTCCGTCCGTTTTTAAATAATTCAGATTAGGAAACATAGTGCAGAAACTAGAGATTCTGTAAAGAAGCAAACTGGCAACAGGCTCAGATAAATGAATAAACGTGTGTATTTTGTTTTATACTGTTTTATGGTATACATTTTCCACATTTGTTACTTTTTTGTCAGCGCTGTTGCTCCACACATGAAGTTATATTAAATTTGTTGTAAACCAGACATGACAGTGTTATCACTTTCTAACACTTGTGTTCCTTGTTTAAGAATGACTTTTTGTCACTAACACAACCACCTCAGCACATTTTCCTTTAGTAGATATTCACTCTTTGGTGTTTGGAAACATAACATTTTAAGCAAAACCTTCTAATATAATTATACAAAGTGCTGCACTGCCCTGTTTTTATTCCTTTAAACGGTCAGTCTGCACCTCAGATAGAAAGCAGCGATGAATGTAGACAAAAGCCAAAAAACATTTCTCCTCTAAACTGAATAGTGCCTGTGAATGGGAGCCGTGTTGTTTCTCTTAATTCAGAGTTGGGACAATGAAATGGTGGTTGGATCCTGCTGGCTGTGTCCTCAGCACTGTAAACACAAGCACACAGAAAGAAGCAACGCTCTGTCGGAGCACAATACCGCATGCCATTCTCAGCAATGTGGCCACCCGAGTTTCTGGGTTACGCAGAACGGTCGCCACGGAAACCTTGTCTGCCTCGAGTTCGCCTTCTTAAGTGTCTGTGATGGGACCAATCCCTGAGCTAGTCAACAAAGAAAAGAGAAATGTTGCTATGATTGTGAGGTCTGAAGCATTATTTGATGGGTGAGTGGAGAGTAAAGGGGTATTTTTTGCTTTGTGCTCAGTTCCAAAACAAAAAGATAGTCCCTGTAGCAACCAGCTGGGGAAAAGTGTGGAAATATACAGTTTTAGAGACAGAAATTTAAATGAGACTAAACATTGATTAAGAATTTACCCTGCATACAACAAGTGTACACAAACAAGATAGGTTTTTAGATGAGGAGAACAAGCACATATGTTGTTTCAGCAAGAGGATTTCTGCCTTTCTCTATGTTTTCTCTTTGCATGACTGAATATTCTCGGTTTCCTCTCAAAATCCAAATATTTGGATGTTATTTTAATTGGAATACTGAATCCTCCATTGGAGTTATTATGAGTGTTTGCCCCATGTTGGAGTATTGACCAGTCCAGGATCGGCCTTTGCCTCTAGCTTGTTGATGGATGCATTTATAGTTGTTAGATGAAATGTTATGCGAGAAAGGGTGCCCTCTCCCATATGAATCAGCAGAGTAAGGTGCTGCTAGGAAAATGCATTTGATTATGTCTAAAACACAGACGTTTTGGCACGTTGTAGATCTAAGGCCTGCTTTGTTGGCATTGCTAACACAACAAGTCAATGATTGTTGTCCACTAACGTTGCAATGGTTATCAAAACTATTTTCCATTTGGTGGCCATCATTCCACATTCAGAAAGTTTATTAGTTACACAGTTGCCATTCTTCTCATGCAGCTCATCCCAAGGTCGAACCACTAATGCTCAGGGAAATTGCAGACAACCCAAACTCTACATCTCTACACCAGAAGCATTAGTTAGGATGTTAAAGTTCAATTTAGTGCAATCTGAGAAACTTTGAGCAAGTATGGCCTGTTTGGAAGATTTGCCAGAACAAAGTTAGGATGTTGGCAACTTGCCTTCATTGAATTGACCATGAACTCTGTATATCAAAGTTTTCTAGGCCATCTGTTTAACAGCCATCTGTCTGACACTGGATTATGCAGCAGGTCTGGGATCCCAAGGACAAGGGCAAATCTCCACAGAAAGATTTCTATTAAAAAAAAGTTTCAAAATGATGTCCAGCTAAAGACCACAAATCAGCCTGCCTAAATCCTGTAGCAGGATCTTTAAAAAAAATGTAACGTACATCACTAAAGCGAGGGAGATTTTTTTATTTACTTGCTGGGTTTTATGAAAACTTTAATAGTTTCTGAAAACTTTTCTTTCTAATTGTTTAACTCATCAAAACAATTTTTATTTAATTATTTTCTGTCACAAATAGGGTTTAACACCAGAGCATTACTGGTTTTTGAAATCACTACTGGATTCATGCCAAAAAAAAATATGTGTGGGTGTCGTTAATGAAAATGGAAATGATGCTAATTTTGGAGAGGGTGGATTTTTTTTGCCAGTGAGAAAGACCTCATCATTAAAGTTTGAGAAGTTATCTGATTTACTGTAAGCAGTCTGAGAGGGAGGGGTGGGCTTGGTGGACAGGTAGAGCAAGCAATAAAAATAAACTTTATATATGGAAGGTATTGTCTTTGTAGAGGAGGTATGGAAGTACTGAGCGTTGCACACCAGATGAGATGGGAAATGGTTTGGATGTAAATTCTATGAGGTTGAAAATCTGAGTGTGGTGCAAGATTAAAAGCCTTTTTATGTCATATGCACAGCAAGGAAACAGGTTTCCCATTACGATGAAATTACTTTACTGTCCACACTGAATGCCATTAATATTCAAAGTATATAAAATAGAAAAAGCACTTAGTAAATCAGATAATTTCAGTAGATGAAAGATCCGACCACGAAGTATCACATTGATTCTTTTATCATGGAGCCTTGCTAACATGATACATGCAGGTTTTAAATAGATTTGCTGAAATAAACAAAGATTTCAAAGTGAAATACTTTATTTGATGGCAGGAACGCGTGTTGCTCCGAATAATACGAATGCAAGTTTATAACACCATGTAAAGTAAAGCAATTTAAAATAGCTGGCTTTTGTACTACCATTAAACACTAGAAAGACCCTCAGTTTTTTTTCTTCAGTAAAAAAATTAAAAGGGAATAATTAAGACTGAAATGACTGATGCTAAATTAACTGGCATGTCAATACAAGACTGCAGCTTTCAGCATCATGCATATCACTGGAAAAATGGCAAAAGTGAAAGTTAGCATTTATTTCTTAGATAGTAAAGGCAGATTATGTTCCTTTTATCTTATATAATGTGCAGAAGTTTAATGCAAACCTGCAGAAATTGTATTTGTATCCATGCTGAATGTGATTCTGCATGCAGACCTGTTCAAATCTTTTGATTTCGCTGGTTGGTTCTGTTGCCTTGTTGTCAGCTGCATCCCTGATATTGTCATTGACGTCTGAATTAAAAGCAGCGGTCAAGAATTCAATATCAGGGTTAACTTGTTTGCAGCTCAAAGCAAAACTGTGTTGTGATTTTAACGTCATCTGCACTTGCTGACGGAAACATTCCCTGTTTTTGCTGGGTCAAAACTGTAAATGAACATGCTGACATACATTTGTGCGGTAATTAGGTCAGGACATATGATCATTGCTGCTCATAGCAAGACTGTAAATGTGTGAAAACTGGGTCATGGAGTCGAAAGAATTGCCCTGCCACTGCCACTGCAGACAGTAAAATGTAAATGTGGAGAAGGCTAAAGGGAAACCTCTACAGCATTATTACAGCATACTCCAGATTACTTTTTTCTGAAAATAAAGTTTCAAACAACATGCTGACTTTCTAAATATGGGTGCTCAAAATGAAAAAAGTAGCAATCTATAAAATTGAAACGCATAAGGATTCAGACTGGCAGTGGAGTACGTTCATTCAACTTTGTTTGATTTGATTCAAATCTTTTTATGAATAAAAAAAAAGTATAAAATAGCTGGTTAATGCTTCTCTCTTTGTTTTTTCTTTCTCATTTTGAAAGAAAATATCTGAAAGATGATTCACAGAATTACTGTTAATACTTTATTCTACAAGTTTACAGTAAATGAAATGACCAATCATAGATATGTTTATAGTGCTGCACATTGAATCCATTATTTGTTCATTCTGTATGGTTGTGGCTTAAGCAAAATAAGATGTGCCAACAACCTCTTTCACTGCCACTAATTTTTTGTAGACTAGAATTAAGAAACTGAGAAAGGAATAACACTGAAAGAAGCATTGGGAGGCTGTTTTCTTTTCCTAATAAGAGATGTTTTATCATCGTGCTGCACTGACAGATTATTTTGCTTGTTTATAATCTGAATCTACTCAAGTTTTTTTTTTCCGAAGATGAAGTGTGTGAGAATTGGTACTGGGAGGCCTTGATATGTTTTGTAACTTTGTGAAAGACACAATGTGATCTCAGAAATGATAACTGTGAGATAATGGAACCTGATGTAAAATAATGATTTTTAGGATTTACTAATTAAAAAAGAAACAAAGACATAAACTAATTATCCTACATTCGGCTCTTTTCTTGTACAACGCTATAAAAAATGAATAAACACCTTTTTTTTGTGGCTGAATATGAGCTTGTAAGAGTTGGGCATTTTTGCAGGAACAAAGAAGTCAGAAACCTCCACAAAGGAAGTCGCTCTTATGTGGAGATGTTGTTGTTGATTTTGTTGTTTTATTAGAGCTTTAGTTTACATGCTAAATTTTATGATGTTTTGCAATCATTTGATGATCTTTCTTGGATAAAGAAGGGAGGTTGGAAGTGTGAAACGACTGCAAAGTGCTTCAACGACCCTGATGCGTTAGTTGGCAGAGACATGTGTCAGTGAAACTGCTGTGCATCTCCCAGCAGCTTTTCAAAAGCAGAAATCCATCTGATTAGTAGAAAAGGAAGGTTGCCATTTTTCATTTGCTCCAGTCATACTGTTTCCAGGCAAATCGTGTGTTTAAAAAAACAACACATGAAAGGTTAAGTGGAACTGAAAGTAATATACTGAACAGCTAATTAGCTGCATGTTCCTCTAAACAATATTTATTGTGTTGTCACAGAACTAATAAAAAGCAGTTTGGTAATTTCCTAAAAAAAAAAGCGAAGGTTTTATTATTGAGCATTTCATTTAGTTCTAGTCTATCTACCTCATCTGGCTCGTTAGGACGGATTTATTCACGACAAAGAGGCTTTATTACATAGGCAGCATGGCCAAGTACTAGTAAAACATTTTATTAAACCTTTAACTGGAAACATGTTGTATGACGTGTATGTTGTGCTGCCTGTGCAGGTTGTGATGCAGCTGGTTCGTCTCCTCCCTGATGGCCACAGGATGAAGCGGGAGGTGGACCTGGCGCTGGATTCTGTCAGTGAGACCATGACACCTATGCACTATCATCTGCGAGAAATGATCATCAGCACTTATAGACAGGTACACCACAAATCCCTTCGGTCTTCATTAACCTGTTCCAGTTCCTAGCCCAGACAAAAATTTTACTCGAAAAAATAACTGTTGTGAGGAAAAGGTACATTATTGTCAGTTGCA
>JBAMHX010000024.1:8627095-8637108 GCA_037177515.1 Pseudomugil tenellus
GGAAGTAAGGGAAGAATGAGGCATGGAAGAGAGAAAAGAGAGATAGAGAAATTCAGAATAGTAGAGGACAAATGAAGTCTATAGATGGCCTCAATAGCTAGTTTTTAACGCAACTGTTTGAGCCTGAGAAACGTGAATGATGAGGCTGGAGGCATATAAAAAAGGTTGTAGTGGATTTATAAGTAAAATTTAATTGAACTTTCTTTGCTTCTGGATGAAAATAGTAAGGAAAGAAGCCAGTGTTTAAGGAATTCATGGTGAGAATATTGCTATGTAGCATAATTTGCTATTGCGCTACATATTTTCCTAGATGTTCTGAACATTCTTGGTTTTTAAAGACCCTTCTTCAGTTAGTGTGGTTCATGATGAGGAGGAAAAGTTGAAGAAGGACAGCAGAAGTAGAGAAGCTCTTCTAAGTTCTCTAAGAAGGCCTTCCTAGCAGTCTTTGAGTCTCTTTAAGAAGGCATAAATAGAATAAATCCAGTTTGTGGTGGGTTTTAGGGTCTTTAGCCTCTGAAGTATCACAACTCTGTTTTAGCCTTTTGTGCCTCTGTGCACCGTCAGGCGTTCTCAGCACACTGGAGGCACCCAGTCCTGTCTCCACCATATCAATGGCCTCATTGTACCATGGACCCTGTCTTTTGCATATATTCTCTCTCTGCCTGTCACTTCCCAACGCCAGGCTCCAGAAAAAGCTGTCAGCTAACTTTCTAATCATTCAGTACTTCATATGATGTTAGCTATTATTTTATTTGATTTTATTTACCAATTATTTTTAGTTGAAATGCATTGTTCAAGACAGCAAATTCATATTTAAATAGTTTTCATTGCTTTTTAGGAGAAGTAGAAGCATTTATTGGTAATATTTTATTATGTAATGAGGTGATGGCAAAAGCAGGACTCCCTGAATTTCTTTAGATTAGTCTTTTAAACCTGCCGCAGCCGACCTATTGCAGGTTTTCCTGTGCCATCAGCAGGCCAGGTGATAAACAATGCCAGATGTTGCTGCAACGAGCAGCAGCAGAGAAGAAAAAAAGGGGGGTTCATCCCCCATCTTGTAAGGCGCCCCCTTCCCCTCTCTTGGGTATAGCTTGAAATGTACGTTTGTTACCGTGAAACCGCGAGACACAGACCTCCATCAGCTCTCCTAGCAGTCTGAGAAGGAAGGTGGGTGTTTTTTTTAAATTTTTGTCTTTTTTAGAGCAAGTTTCTTCTTCTGAAAAAAAACTTGTAAATCCCTGCCACTGGCCAGGTTGGGCCTCCTCTTCCTCTTCTATCTCCTGCACAGGAATCAGCTGCAGCAGCTTGCAGATATCTGAAATATTTAACAAATATCAAAACATATTTTTAAATATATTATCACATCAACTCTTTATTGTCTTTACCATCTCTTCATCCTCTTTCTTGTTTATTCGTTGCATAATCTTTTTTAATCATTATTTTGCACCACCTGTCTCTTTTAATGATACTCCAAGACTGTGACTTCAGCAGACCTTCAGTTTGGGGATTACATAACCGAGTCTGATTTATTCCCAAGCAGAATACGCTCTTTAACTTGATTAATAAAATATGTGATATGTGATCACTGACTTTCAGGAGCTATTTGAAAGCAAAGACAGTAAAGTGTCAGATTGTGGCCATCTGAGAACCAGACCTTAATACCTTTTGTTGGGTGAGAGCAGCAGCGATCTTCCTGTATTAACGTTTCTTGAAAATGGGATGCTTTTCCATCCAGGTGGGGAGAAACACACGGACTGAGAGTGAAAGGGCTACAAATCATGCTTCCTCTGTGTGTGTGTGTGTGTGTGTGTGTGTGTCCAAAGAAAGGCGCTCATGGTTTGGACGGGGCAGTGGAAAAATATTTTCAGAGAGGGAAGAATGCTGCAAGCAGGTTTTCTTGAGGAAAGGTAGAGAACGTCTTTTGGAAAGAAGACTCAGAGGAAGCTGGGTTTTTAATCTCCAAGTTCACAGAGGTTGCAGAGACCGCCACAGTACTGACAGCAGCTCTGATTCTAATAAGACAGCCAAACTAGAGATTAGAAAGAAAGGAAAGAAAGACATGGGGCATTAGGAAAGCATTAACTCCAGTACTTTTTTTTTTCTTTGGAACGGTTAGTTTGTAGGATTGTATTTCAGTTTCCTTTACATCGGTTTTAATGTGAACAGCTCTCTGCTTAATTATGATGACATACATTGAGTATTTACACATTGAAGTTGGTAGCAAAGTGCACAAATACTGGCAAGAAAATGACACAATTAAAATTCGGGAGAAGAGAGTAGGAAGGCTAATGTTTCTTGCTTTTATTCCTAATCTCATAACTCTTGTGGTGTTTAACCTCTCATCAGTATTTGCTGTCTGCATTGTGACTTATGTCAGCTGGTCCAACAAGCTGATTGACTCTAAGCAGAAGCAGTTTGAAGGACGGAGCACGGATGTAGTAGTGTTTAGGTGCAAATGTCCTAGATGTTTGTGGGTGTTTGGTGACTGATGGTGGGGATGCTGCAGCCGCTGCATGTCAGCTGGACTTTTACTAAGCTATTTACTTTAGTTGCAGGGTTTTTTGTGCTTCTGCAACTCATCCAGTATTATCAGGTCTGCTGAACCTGCAAAATTATTACTCCACTAAGAAGGTTGTGTTCTGCTGGTGTTTTTCTGTCCATCTGTCAGCTTTGCATCTTTATGATGCAAAAATTAAATGATTTTTAATTGTGTCTTGGCTTAACAATTCTGTCTGGATCCAAGCATTTTTTGAAGGATTCTTTATCATTGTGAGATGGGATTTTTGAGTCTCTCTCTCTCTCTATGTATAGACACTCCACATTCAGTGTGCTTTACCAAAAAAATACAAAAGTTCCCAACCGATTTTTATAAGATATCAAAGTTAAATCAGGATCCCAGCAAATTCTGGATACTACAGTCCAGAACAGGAAATAAGTAGAGGATCTTTGGAATTTTTATCGCTCTAAGAGAACATATTGTATAAACGTGCAACATCGTTATCAGTGTATCCAGGAATCTAATAGTATACATAGTTGCAGTATACTGAATGACCGATACGTTAAATTAAATAAAATGATCAAATAATAAATAGTTAATTAGTAAGATGAGCAGTTAACAATTAGAATGCAAAAGGCAGAAGTAGCCTTTTTGTTTAGTTTGGTAAGTTGGTTGGAGTAAGTTGTTCTGAAACTGCTGATGGCTGAGAGAATTCGATGTTCTGCCTCAGACTTAATGAGGATTTGTGAGATCGTGTTGTAAATACAGATTTTCATCATCCAGGCATATTATGCATTGCAGTGTGATTTCTGTTCTCGCTCTCTTCACTACTAATAACAAGAATTTTTCTTCTTGTGAGAATTTGTTTTGTTAATAGTGCTTTAAAAAAATAAGCGTGGATTTCTTTGTTGAAACATAATTGGAACACTTGGAGCTAAATGTTGGACTTATTATTCCAACAAGATTAACTTATGCTTGTTAATTTATTAGGCACACTATTGAAATAAGTAAAGTTTATTTACAAAGCACATTTCACATAGAAAAATAGGATTGCTCAACCATAAGTACAAAAAATACATAAAATAAAGTAAATAAGAACTGACAGTTCTTCAACTTTTTAAAATTATTTTTGATTTTTATTACACATAATAGCCAAGATAGCTAGTTGCACAATTATCAATATACAAATTCAAAAATTTAATCTAATAAATTAATTCTGGTATCTTATAGATGCACTTATAATGCTATATCCATATGTCATAGTCAGTATTTTGCCAGTAAATATTTATTATTCAACTTGGAGGTGATTCCTATGAAAAGAAAAGAAACCGACAGCAGAATGAATAAATATAAAATCCAGTATCTGATCATGATTTGGATTGACATTTAAAGTGAATTACTTCCACAGTCTGGCCACGATGTTACACTTTTAATAACATTTGAATGTAAATCTCTTTGTAGTAATTTTCCATTTTTAAATGTAACATTCATAAATGTGTCGCTGTGCTGCATCAGTTTGTAGCCGGTGAGCTCATAATGCATGTATGTTTGATGTATTTTCCTGAAATAATCTATTGGCATGCTGATTTTAGCCAATAGTCCAGATAAATCCAGGTGATTTGAGCAGTGATTTGTTGCTGCGGCTTTACAGGCAAATTGGAAAAAGATGGGCAAAGCTTTTCATTCACAGTTTAACCAAATTCACATCCTTGCAACATTTTAGACAAAAAAATTTTTTAAGGTGACATGCAATATCACATTAGCTATGCTCCACCGCCTTTCTTTTACCAGAAATTAAGTTTGACTATGAGCCCCCGCACCTCCCAATTTCCTAGTTATCATATTGTGCTGCTAAGTCTGTCTCAGAGCGGTCTGACCCTCCCCTGGTTTGCCTTTTGCTTTAACCCATCTCCCAAAAAGGTTACCCCCCCCCCCCCCACACACACACACACATCCTGGTTAACTGCCCTTAGAGCGATTCAGGGTGTGTGTTTCCAGTCACTGTGGTCATGGTATCAGTCAGATTCACCCCTAAGCCCCACCTTTTTCCACACTAGCTTGCTACTGGCAATAAATAAATTGGGAACACAGTTGCAGTGGAGAAGTTGGTCACATGCCAAACATTTGGAATATGCAGAAGTCGTGCCTGGGTTGAGCTGATCCAGGAATTACACATGTACAGTGCCATTGCAGGGAAGCCATGTTTCACAGGTGAGGACAGTTATGCAGCAGATGACTCTCGTGCTCCCAACATCTCACAAAGTCCACAAGCAACTATATGTCCAGCCTACCAAATAGATTTTCTTTCTCACTTAGATAAAATTTCCTCTTTGTATTCTTTTATTGTAAAAACGTAACATTTTAATGGCTCTTGTTTCAGATGCTGGCATTTAAGCTCTTTGAATAAACTCATTTAAAAACATAGGCAGCCTCTGAACTTTAGATATTCAAGTGTTGCTATTACCAACATGTCCTGCTTTCCATTCAGCTGACAGCAACTGAATGTGTCACCCTTTGAGCCTTTCAGTGTCAGAGGAAAAAAGAGCTAATTCCCAAATTCCTCCTCGAATAACGATCTAGAAAGATATTAACCCAAAGGGAGGATGTTATAGAAGGAGGGCACACTAAAGCCTAATAAACTTTTCTTCTTTATCTAAATAACCTGAACATTCATGAGCCATTTTCAACTAACACAGTAAAAAGAGAAAACCATAGCAGCCTTTTTTTTTCCAACACAATACCAAAAGTTCAAGACAGACTTGATTATTTTTAAAGACATTTGGGGTTTTAATAGTGCTTTATTTGATTGGCAATGCCTTTTAGAAAATATTTAGCAAAGTTTTTTACAGTTATTGTGGTATACTACAAGCGAAGACTGGTGCTTCTTCACGTGCACATAGATGGTCTACACATAACAGAGCAATCTGAACACAGCCTTAACCTACATTTTAATGGTGGTGGGGTGGGGTGGGGTGGTAGTAGGGAGTATTACATACAGGGCCAATGGCTCAAATAAGGTTGGGAATGAATTATTTAGCGAACTGAATTCATTCATAAAGAAGCTTATTGAAAACAAAAGCAGGTCATTTGGGTGCTGATTTTAAAACAGGTGGATAATTATATCTAAACACTAATATTACTAGTTAGGGTAGAAGGAATAAGTCTCTAGAGTAAAAGCAACAACTTGGTGACATGTAGGTAAGATGGCAGCAGAACTTTATGTTGTATGCTTATAATAAGTAAAACTACCAGCATATGTCGTTCACATATGTCAAAGCCATATACCGAGAGTTCCCTCATATTCGGTGCAGGTGATATGTGGGAACATGACTAAGAGACTGAACTGCAGAAATATTACAATTGTGAAAACCTGTTACTAAGATCAAATCAAATTTATTCATAAAGCCTTTTTCCACCAGCTATGGGTATGCAAAGTGCTGTACAATATATGCAAAAGAATAGGAGAAATACATAAAAACACATGAAATGACTATGATGTAATAAAAAATTCAATAAAAGGTCTAATAAAACCAAATGGAAGCAAATAAGATCAAGTTCCAGATGGGTTAAAAGCCAAAGGATGAGTTTTAAAAATGGACAGTGAGGGAGACTGGCGAATAACTAAGGGGCAAGCTGTTCCATAGTTTAGGTGCACATGCAGAGAAGATTCCCCTCTGAGTCTCCTTTGTTTTGCTCTTGGGACATCCAGGAGCAGCTGGTCAGCTGATCTAAGCAATCAAGAATGAGTGTAGTAATTTATAAGCTCTGATAAATAGGATGGGACAAGAACATTAAAAATTTTAAAAACAAAAATGGACTCTGAAGTGCACGGGCAGCCAGTGGAGTGAGGCTGAAACAGGGGTAATATGCTCTCAGGAAGCAAGGCTATAACAAAATCTGTCTAGCAATCAATTGTGTAGAGATAATCCAGATCTGCATCTTTTTAGCCCTAAAATCATAACAGGCCACCTTTCAAATATAAAGGGGTGTGTAAAAAAAGTAACATAAAAAAATACAAAACTAAATTGAAATTAAAGTATTGTAAATATATGGTCAAACAATGGCTTTATCAGTTCTGTACCAGAGATCTGCTTTTAACACACTCAGATGAGTCTCTCACCTGGCTTTACCTGCTTCAATACTAAAGTGGGAAAAATAAATAAATGAACAAGTATTGGGTCGAATTGTGTTTTTACAAAGTGAAAACAATGCAAGCTTCACTACTAAGGGTGTTGAAAAAAAAATATCCCTTTGGACCGATGTGTTTGACCACACTATGGTGTAGCTAACAAACACCATGGCCTTGACAGCTCTGTGGCTTCCTAAAAAGAAAAAAAAACACCATTTCCATTAAGTATACCCAGGTCCGTCTGCCCTCGGTTACCAACAAGGGTCCATGCAGAATGCCAGTTGTGGCCAAAACTACAAAATAAACTGAAGAACTCCTGGGAATTTCAGAAAAATTACCTAACTGATTAGGTAAATTGCTGACACAACAGTTTCACCGCCTCTGTTGGTTTTTGCATTCACAAGATATTTCTGCAGCTTGAGAGCCCAGTAAATTATTAATTCAAAGTGGGAGTCTCATGTGCTGTATTGCCAGACATGTGCATGTACAAAATGTACCATAATATGTGTGGTTAATGCGGGCAGATATTCCAGTCTGTGTGTAGGCTAAGTTGATGAGCTCTGTCTCCTCCTTTGGCATTTATAATCTAGCTCACCAGACATGTCAAGTATTTATGCTTCTTCTTTTGTCCAATAGATTGCACTGTTGATTCAGAATCATATTTATGGCTTGTTGCATAGATATTTTTCAGGCTCATTTTAGCACACTTTATCTGATTGCTGACAACTACTTTTAGCATAATAAGTTGGATTGAAACTGTTTGCTGATACAGATCATATCTACTAAATTGTACTTGCGAGTGCGAGTTTTCAAGCTGTCATTTAGATGGACAGATTGTATACAAGTGGTTATATACAGTGTGATTTGAAGCAGCTTGTCTTTAGAATTCACCTCGACTTCAGCGTCATGATTTAATCAGCTCAGTGTGGCTGAGCGGCTGGAAAAAGACTCGGCATTGGAATCTGCAGAAGCCATTAACATAAAGGCATCTTTGCCTCCTTTGCATCATTCCTGAGATCAATATCTTTTAGAAATATGTTTGTTAGAAGGACAAATTTGATGAAAAAGCTGAACATGATAGAGTTTGAGGTATTTTAGTGGTTTTGCATTGTCAGTTAGGTGAATGAATTGACATTATATTGCTTCTGTTATATAGAGTGAAAGTATTGCATCTATGTCGTTTTGTGAATAGAAATTAAATCTAAGTTAACTGATTTATTAAAGGCCCAATATTTTGCCTTTCACAATCTATCCTATTCAAACTTATGATAATATTATGCATTTTGCAATATGCACTATACTATAGGAGGAAGGGGAGCGCTAAAGTTTCCATATAGGGGCTGTGTCGAAGCTTTTGCTCTGCCTCTGTTGCACCCTTCTTTTCAAAGGAATAAAGCTACAAAATGCATGGATGGAAAATAAAACAGCTTCGGGGATTGTTTTAAGGTTCAAGAGTACTGCATATATAGTTGACTTGGCACTACATATTTAAACATGATACATATATGTATAAATGATACATGATACATACATGTATAAATATATACATAAACATGCATACATACATATAGATATAACTACTGATTTGAATCAATGCATGCATTATGTAAAATACTTCATTAAGGTCAATAGAAAAACTGATTAAGAGACCAGAAATAAATTAATTTAACCAAGACACTGTTGCAAAAATGAGCAATCCAGTTCTTGTTTTAGACATGGGTAATGTGCAGCTTTCAATGTATAGATCCAGAATGATTTGCTTTGTAAGAGTCTTCTGAGTAGGGCTGTGTTGAAAATATCGATTAATTGATTCTGAATCAATTCTCAAATCAATTCCCAAAGATCGATCCATAAGTACAAAGATCGATATATTTCCTTTGGTGATTTTTGGCCTTTCAATCACTCATTAGTGTGACAACACACTACATCGACTAAGACATGAATCTCCTCATATGTACTACAAACCAAAGAAGTCATCTTTAACTTCTGACATTTCATTATTTTTTTTATTTACTGTCAATACAATACTAATATCAATGTGTTTTATAACTATATACCAGGGATGGGCAACTCCGGTCCTCGAGGGCCGCAGTCCTGCAAGTGTTAGGAATGTCTCTGCTGCAACACACCTGAATCAAATCATTGGGTAATTAGCAGCTTTGCTCAGAGTTTAATGTGAAACTCTGCACATGACTTCTAATTAAGTCAGGTGTTTTAATGCAGGGAAAGTCCTAATATTTGTAGGACTGCGGCCCTCGAGGACCGGAGTTGCCCATCCCTGCTATATACATATAATTTAACAAAAAAAGCAAATATTTTAATAGCACTGAACAAAATTCATATCTGATCCGAACAGATCAGATTGAATCGTGAAAATCGATTATAAATTTTGAGAATCGGAATTGAGTCGATTCTTGAAATCTGAATCAATACCCAGCCCTACTTCTGAGTCTAAATCCGCCTCTGATTGAATATGTTAAATTCCTGAAATCTTCAAAGAGTCACAATTGCTATGATTTCTCTCTTTATGATGAATAGCCACTGGGTATTTAATGGCTGTTTGGCATTTGTCATTAGCAGATGATCATGTGACTACCTACCTGTTTAACAGAGCAGGTGTATCTCATCATCTTTATAACAGAGAACTGGACTTTCAAACACCTTTTGCCCTGATGAAAGCCCCTTTTAAGCTGGAACACGTCGGTATGTGTTAACAAATTAAGCCATGTCACAATAAAGGCTTTTTAATTTATTAATCCTCTTGAAAGTCTCAGTAATGTTTTCTTAAATATCTACTGGAATCCCCCACCCGAAGAGCACCAGAGATACACCACTCCCACACCCAAGAAGCACTCAACGCAGCTTGCTTTTATAGAATGGATGAAGTTTTGTCAGACCTTTGTTTGGCTCCATTTAATTAAATCACATTAAAATCGGTATGTATGCTTGACGATGAGATGGCCGTCCATTGACTTAAAGGGCTTGCACCCATGTGTCGGCTTCCTGTCCATTCTAGGCGTTTGGTTTAGGATTTGAGTGGGAGGTATCCTAGTAGAATCTGATGAATAGCTGTTTGTAAAAACTTGAGAGGGAAGGACCAATACAGGCTGGCCTTTCTACCTCTGCAACCCCACCAGCTGGTAATTGGCACCATATGTCAAACAGACCTCATAACATGCTTTTCTTATTCAGTTCCGCATGGGTTGACTGAAGATATGACCCACAACTCCCTCTAGCTTCTTCATAAAAGGACAGTAGAGTGAAGCTATGGGAAAAGTGTCATCTGTTGCTAAATTTTTGGGTTGGTGGGGGGAGGGGGGGGGGGGGGAGGGGGGGGGGGGGGGGGGGGGGGAGGGGGGGGGGGGGGGGGGGGGGGGGGGGTGAGGG
>JBAMHX010000024.1:8638173-8649329 GCA_037177515.1 Pseudomugil tenellus
GGGGGGAAAGAAGACCGGGGCAAAACAAAAAACATACCTTTGAAAACCACCTTTGCAGGGGAGGGTTTTTGGGTGGGAAACCTGGGGTTGGTTTAGTCCCCCCCCCCCCCCCCCCCCTTTCAGAAGTACGTGAATTAAAATCCCACTCGCTTTATCAGTCTCGCCTTTTGCGAACATGGCATGTCCGTTTAATGACGAAGAGGCTGAGCTTCTTTGCAGAGAGTTTGGTATTCGCCGTGAGATCCTGATTAGGTCCCGATTGGACGTTTTTTCATTCCCAGAAACAAATCTTTTGGAGCGTTACTGTTTTTCACTGACTCTCTAAAATATATTCATGCTCTCAGATTTGTTTAATCACCAATAAAACAAAACGCTCACTCGCTTTTAACGTTTGAATTATATTTTTATACTTCATTATAAGTTGTTGCCACATCCTTTTGTTCCCCGTCGGATTGAATCTGGAAAAACATGCATTATTAGTTCCAACAGCATTTTAACCTACAAATTGATCATCTTGATGGGCGTGCATTGGACGTGCATGCTGTTTTGTATAAATAAAATATAAAAACGTACACATTCACTCTCTGCAATTTTCTCCCATGCTGCCTGTTGCTCCTTGACTTTTTTTCCTGAAAATGTGCTCATAATCACTACGGCGGAGTATTAGGGCCACACTAAAAAACATATTTGAGAAAAATTTAAAATAAAATAAGAATTTAAATTAAAATAAGTTGACATTAACTTCGGGTCTTTCAGATTAATGTGACCAGCTTTACTCTATAAAACACAATGTCTAGTTTGGGTGAGCTAGTGACATAAACACAGATTTATAATAAATAAGTATTCGTACTTTGAAGAGACTGTATTTAGATTTTATTCCTGTCTTTCAGCTTAATTCTTGACATTTCAAGTTTATTCTCATAGTGAGGAAGGGAGAAAAAAAAGTAATCCTCCACAATTTTTTTTTTCAGTGGGAACCTAATACTCCGTATAATCACCATACGTCTGCATTAGAACTTCTAATTCCAGCGGGGAAAAGAACGAAGACCTTTTTTTACCCGTTGCCATGGTGATTCATTGGTTCTGAGTTTCATTGATGATGGTTTTTTAAAGTCTTGGTGCTCAGGGGTGAACTAACTCTGTGTCAACTAAACTAACTCAGAATAGTTGTTGTGAAACGGAAAACTTTGAGTTTTTTATCTCAGGGATTGTCAGCTTGGAGTTATCTCTCAAACTCAGGGTTTGTTGAACCCTCTTTGTGAAACGGACCTGTCTATCAAGCCCCAAATATACATCTATTATTATTATTTTTTATGCAGACGCAGTTCGTTACAGAGTAGAGTTGGAGTGTGTCTGTTAAGTGTGTGTGTGTGTGTGTATTGATTTGTTTGAACATTAAATAAATAAATATTTGTTTACACATCACTATTCATATTGTTTCTGCAATATTCTATAATATTTGGTATTATTTAATGAGCCCTGATTGTTTTTTTATTTGTATTTCTTGGCTTTTAACAGTTGTCACATCAGATCCCATGTATTTACATGTAGATTTATAGTTCCTTACTGCATCATGTTTGAGCAGTGTGTTATGCACAGATACATTTCCAAAAACATCCCAACTAATAAACCATTTCTATCCTGCATTGGTTGTAAAGAGGAGGAGCAGATAAAGCTTTTTCCAGTCACCCAGTTACCAGAAAGCTGTCTCTGTTCTTATGAGCAGTGATAAAATTTCTGAACCACTTTCACATTGTCCTCCCTCAGAGATCCTCTCAGCCAACCAGCATTCTTGGACTCTCAACGATGGTATGTGCTTGGCCAGCCTCCCCTCTCACTCCGGGCTGAAGAGAGCTCAAGATGTTCATTATTGCATCTCAGCGGCTGGCCTACCAGTCGCCGCTATTGTTCTTAAAAACCAGTTGAGGGGATGCTCGAGGTTCTGATTTTTTTCCTCCCTTCATAGTTTTGCCAATTCAGTCTAAAGTTTTCTTTTTTATCCTTTAATCTTTAAAAGGGGGAGAATGAAAAGAAACATGATTCTTTGGTTTTCAGTTCCTTAATAGAAAAAAAAGGTTGTTTCTGGTTTGAAATAAAACGCTGACAAGCGGATGCATATCATCACATTGCAGGATTGTCCCGGAACCTCAAAAATGTAGTACATTTTAGCCGACATTGTTTTCTGAAGGGATTTCTGAAAGTGCACCAGAGCTCACTCAACCTCACATGTGGTTCTCTCCATGCACACTGACAGATGGCAGCTGCAGATTTAGAGTCCAGCGGATTGTGGAGGTGTGAATTATGTAATCTCTGGGAGCTGATTTCTTTCATGTGTGGGTTACAGTGTGTGAGAGATCTTGGTGGCTTGTGCACAGAAAGCTGCCAAGCTTTGACACAATAGATTTCAAGGCTAAGAGATGAAAGTCTGCTGGGGGTGCAGGGTACACAGGGTAATCAGGTTCACCAGTATTTACCCATCCTTCCATTGTAGTAAACAAAAAGAGTAGCATTAATGTGTTGTATTATTCTTCCTCTTTGTGCTTTGGCAGCGTTGATAGATAGCAGACAGCACATCTATTGTCTGACTAGGTGTAGTTTCTTCTCTACTCTGTGACAGATGCTTGGAAAACTTAAGTCCAGTCACAGCTGTTTGGGAATGGACAGGAAACCCCATCCATCCCCCTCTCTCTGTTGTGTCATTTAGCTCTGATACGATTGTATTATGGTGCGCTATGCACATTTCAAATTAGTTCTAGGACCACCTACTTTGCAAGCTTTCTTTATTCTTGCCCTCCTCCTTAAACATCTGTTAACTGGCAATTCTGCAAAGCCCCACAAGCACCTGAATTACTCATCCTTAAAAAAACAAAAAACTATCTCCTTTGGGTTAATTTCAGGGGAGCTTGAGCTGCACTACGCTCACTCTACGCATTTGTTTTCCCTTAGCTCTGCACACCTCTGTTTGCCACATAGTTGAATGACAGAACCCATCCTTTTGTGTGCCAGACTGCTCAAGGCCACAAGCAATCTAAAACTAAAGAAGGAGGGTAAAAAGAACTACTGTTGTGTCAGTTACTTGACACACTGATGAAAACATGTCTGCTTTCACTTAAGTGCTTCTCACAACCTGTAATTGAGCAACAAAAACATTACTTTGTTAGAAGAAGCTTGTAATAATACTGTTGTGTTATGTTTTTTTGGGTTATCTTTTTTTGCATTTAATTGTAATATTTACTGTTTTTGGAGTATTTTATAGGGATTTTATTAAGCATAATTAAACAGATTTCTATATATTTATCTTATTATCATGTAAATTGACATGTGTTATCCAGCACTGAGTTCATGAGATATTTTTCCCCACCCTACTGGAGATACCAACCTAATCCTGTGAAAGTACTACAATCTTATCTTGTGGATTACAATCAGGGGGTATTATAGGAGCAGCTTGTACTTTATGTAATTGCACTGTTCTTTTGCTGCTGACCATGGGGTTTGACAGTGAAAATTGGAATGATTTAGTAATGGTACCATAGTGTTGCTGTCAAAGCTGCTCTTGAGAGATACAGGGAATAAAAGAACAGCTATTATGAAGACTAGGTTGTACTGCAGGTGGTGTTTTGTGCTTCCTGACAGTTTTGCTTAACAGCTTACCAGATTAACTCCTTTCTAAATGTGAAATGGTTGCGACTTACCAGTTGGAAGGGTGCACTGTGATGCTGCTGCTTAGCATTAGCATGATTTGGCAAAATCAGAGTCCAGTTAGCTTAAAGGCAGTATCCCAGAATTCATTTTGGCTATGTTTACTTTTATAGTAATAACTCAGGATAAAATCTGAAATGGCAGAATGTCTTGAATGTTTTCTCTAGATGATAGATGTCTCTCAGCTACCATGCAGCTGCTGCTTTAATTTGTCTGTTCTGTCATGCCGATGGTGCTGACTGCTACATCACACAGCACTCTCAGCCAGACACCTAGATCTTGCTCTTCGGAAGCAATATTACACTGCATTTTTTTTGAAGTAGGCATGGTTTGGCCTTAAAATTGCTGGATTTTTCATTTCTAGCTTGTCATTTTAAACAAGTTGCTGGAAGAAGTTTGAATAGGTAAAAAAAGTAGCTAAATCTAGCAACAGATGCAGTAATACATGTAATGGCAGGGTTAGGGTTAGTGTGTTGGAAGGAGAAACATAAGAGAAAGGAATGACGTTATGTAACACGAAAAAGTTACACAACCAGTCACTCAAACTGTTCTTGCTTTTGCAGTGATTGACTAGTATGTGTGTGTGTTTTCATCAAGATTAATCAAATGTGTGAAATTTGTGAGTCATGACCCATTGATTATTTAAACAAGGCCTATACCTTCGGAAGCGACGGCTAACAGTATATCCCTGAACGCCCCCAATCCTCCAATTCCCCAATCCTCGAATAGACACAATACAATAATATAAACACGCACATGTTCAGTCATAAACTCCGCCTGGTGTGGAAACTGTCAACCAGCCCGGTCATAACGGTATGATGCATCCTGACCTTCCATCCATGACCTTTTATTTGCACTTGATTTGAGGTCAATGAGACAAATAGTTACGGAGATATAGCCAAAAGTCAGATTTGTGCATAAAGCGCCACCTGGTGGAAAAAAAACATAAATTCAATACAGGTTGTCCTCTTGGAGACCTAAAAACGTATACTGAGTATCAAATTCAAATTGTGAAAACTGTCTGAGTTGTTACATTAACACTGATATACGAAACGGGTCTTTCTTTACTCAGGTAAACATAACTCTCGCCACCTGTCACTCTCTCAGCTCCTGAAAACACAAGGAGCTTATGCGCACAGTTAATAAGCTTTTAAAACTTCTTTCTCCACGAGGCAGTTTTGTTTGTCAGGACAGGTCAACCTTCTGCCAACACAGTGCACATATTCAGTGCACTTAGACCTAGCTGCTGTGATAAGAGACTAAATATCCAGGTGCACAGTATAAATGCATGCTTAGGGTGATGTATTTTATCTTACTGATATATATAACCAAACTCTTTTTAACTTCTTTCCATAGATTAAAAGTGATAAGACAGAGAAGGAGTGTCAGCAGCTGTTGTTGAGGAGCTTGCAGTACCTGGAGCGCTACATTTACCTCATCCTCTTCAACACATATCTTCATCTGGAGAAGAAAAACTCCTGGCAGCGCTCCTTCACTCTGTGGATGGAACAGGTACACTTCTGCTTCTTTTTATGCTGTTCTACAGTTCTGTCACACGTATTGTGTAATTATGTCCATAATTATGTCCAGTAAACGGTATGTATCAATGTAAAAACAAACCAGAACAAGGCCTATGCCTTCGAACGCCCCCAATCCTCCTATTCCCCAATCCTCAAATAGATAAAAGACAATAATATTAAGACGTATATATCCAGTCACATAGCGCCATCTGGTGTGGCGCTATGTGACTGGAAAAATCCACCTGGTGTGACGTCAGGACAGGATGTATCCTGTAGTCATGACCTTTTTTGCAATTGATTTGAGGTCAATGAGACAAATAGTTCATGAGATATAACCAAAAATAGGACTTTTCGTGCATAAAGCGCCACCTGGTGGGGAAACCATTAATTCAGAAATTGGGAATTTCGACACAAGTCATCCTCCTGGGGACCTAAACAGGTATACTGAGTCCCAGAAGAGTCCATGCTGGGAAGAATTCTAGTGAGAAGAATTCTGACAACATCAAGGCATCCATCACTGTCTTTTTGAACTTCTATAATGTAATCCACCTAAAAATATATTTCCATTAGTGAGCTTGTCATGCATGTGCCATTTAGATTTCCCTCCTGGAATTTACATGTCTGTTGAGACCTGCTTCTTTGCACCCTGAACGTCATAATGTATCGTCTCTGTACTCGTGGATAAATCAAGGGCCGTCCCTACGGTGACGAATTGTAGTAAAACCGCAAAAGTATTTTAGCAATGTGGGCTGTCATCCACATTAGCCTTCATGGAACCGGTCATGTCTGAAACCAGGTACCAAGGTGGATGAATTTAAAACCTTTACCGTCTGTGTTTTGTCAGGATAGCATAACCACAACTGGAAGATATGACGTCAATGTGACAAACACAACAATTATGGTGTCAGTGACCAACTAAGTTATGGTGCTGCTCCTTGTGCTGTACGAGCAAGCAGATATGAAATGTCTGATGTTAAAGGATTTTTATGTTAACTTCCTGCAACATGAACCTTTATCTCCACTTGAGCTATATCTTGTTCTAGCTTTGAAGTGTTAATCATTAATTTAATAATTTAATCATTAAAGCGCTCCACCCACAGATTTTCTAGTATGTACTACAACGGTTTCATGAGGATGGTTAAACCGTTCTCCTAGTTTTGGTCATCCTTGATCACACATGAACTGGCTTTAGTACGATGTGGACACAGCCTTAATCACTTGACCAGCTGCCCCTACAGTGAAGTAAAAACTTTATGTGCATTCCAAATAAATGAGTTGCGGTACCCAGCTTGCACATGTGCACCCTGAAATTAAAACTGATACAGCTCAGATGGTGTTAAAGATATGAATATGGCAGGTGTTGTGTATTTATAGGAACACTTTTCAGTCTCTTCACTCATTGTAAGATCCCACAGAACTAATTTAAAATAAATTTGCAGTTTAAAAAAGGAAAATCAAAGTGGCACATTTGGATAACAGAGCAAGATCTGTGACAAAATGGCATTTGTCATAGTTACAAATAGAAGTAGTGTACGTTTTGATGTACACTTATGTTAGAATCCATAGTCATGTTTGCCGTGCTACTGGAAAATCCATTTTAAAGTCTTGATTGTGGAGAGATGGTATGGAGGAAAAAAAAATCCAAGAGGCCATAAAATGTAAAAAAAATCACTTAAATTCTTCTTCTTTGTTCTTCTTGAGGTGGATTAAACTCAGAGAAAAAAATGCAGAATTCCAAAATGGTCTGGAACAATTGCTGTGAAAACAATTGTCAGAAAAATATGCTCAGTCATTCTTCCTGTTATGAATAGCAAATATATGTGGTGCATCAGGGTGACTCTAATTGCCCAGTCATGCTATGAGAAAATACAGGCACGTGCACAACAGGGTTACTTTTTGCTGTCAAACTGGCAACAGAGTAAAGAGAAATCAGAAATCACTGCACTATCAGATAGAATAGTCAAGGATAAACATAGATCTTTTGTTGCTTTTTCTGCCTTTTCTAGTTGCTGACAAAGCCTTCTTGTAAAGAAAACCCATAAGTATTAGCTGCAGTTAAAGTTCTGGTGGTTCTGTCAAATTAGAAAAATGAAAAAACACTGCTAGATGTGTAAATGAAACTTTTACATAGGAATATTATATATAATATGCATTTATTTATTATCTGTGATGGACTGGCGATCTGTCCAGGGTGTACCAGGGTGGACTTTTTGCCCAATAAATGCTGGGATAGACTCCAGCTACTCTGACTGTAATTCTGACTAACTTGTATTTGTTAAATACAACTGTATTTAGTCTCCTGATGTGAATTCAGATGGGATACATGCTACATACTTGCCTTTTCCCCAGAAAATGCTTTGGAAAACATAAACACCTTAATCCACTTATGTAAATACTTTTGCTCTGCTTTTTAAATAATGACTCAGCCACTTTCAGCACATTTCCATGTACAGTTAGAACGGTTGAAAATCTTCACCTATGGGGTTTTCTACATAAACTCACTTAATGTTTTAGTCAAATTTGTTTAGTCTGTGCAATCAAATTTGATTGGATGTTATTATTCACCAGCAGCATATCAAGTGGCTTTTTATTATTCTGTACATTATTATAACAACCATTTTTCTTTAAATGCATTTTTATCTTAAGTGGGGTTTGTGTTTTAATTTAGTAATCATAACGATAATGTTCTAAATCAGCACCTGGGATCCGGTTTGAACAGAAGTGTAACAGTAAATTTGTGCCTCTTCTCTCCTGATTTGCCATCTGGAAACTCTTTAAGGAAATAAGCGAGCATTTTGTATCACAGTTATTCATCAGCTGAATGGAAAGCATCACTCATTGAAGTTTCTGATGTGCAACAGACTGAATGTCGATCTTATCAAAAGCATCTCTAATATTTAGCAAATTACTCTGTATGTTTCTCTTCAAAGCAGCTTTTCATCCTGAAGTGGCTTGTACCGCTAGCAAACAAAGGTAGGGTATGTGAATATATAAAGGGGTCAAATACCATCTTTCAGAAGCTTACAAGCATGTATCACTTTTGCTTTTCTGAAACAACCTTTAAAGAAAGAAATTCTGGAGCATTAAGTATCTGAACATCTTTCAATGGGTTTTGTGCTGGTGTATCCAGTTAGACATGTGATGTATTAATAACAGTTAACTAGCATGACATGAACACATCCATGTCACATAATGCCACTGATAACACGAGCATACCTGTGATATATTTTCTGAACGTGCCTGAAAATAAGATGAGTGTTTTATCCCAGCCGACTGACAAATGAAGCTCGTTTAAACTCTAAACTTTCCATTTGTTGAGCCTCCCTCGTAACTAGTATCTAACATATGTGAATATTGTCTTGGATAGAGATTTAAACATGCAGCACAGTGTTAATAGTTTTTAACTTTCTTTTTCTTTATTCTGTGCGTCTTACATATGTATAATAAGAAAGTGAATAAATAACAGTTGATAGTGGGACTTCTCTTTGAATCAAACCATGAATGTTGAGGTCAAATGACATGAATAGATACCTAGACTCCTCCAAACTGCTGCAAAATTACTGTCAGCACAGGCTTGTCCTTTATGGATGGTGCTATTTATGCTCCCTGAAATTAAAACAGTGATAACATCTGATGAAATAAAACATTTACAATAATTCAGATGCAGAGTCTTCTTATCACAAACTCGCCTATCTGCAAAATAGATTTATGTGAATGCAATGTGTCCCATGGCATTAGTGTTAAGGGCTTTACCTCCTCAGAAAGTTGTTGTTTTTGCCGACGTGGGTCAATTTAAGATGGTTAAAGATGGTTTTTAACACTCTGGATGGCTAAAATGTTCCGTATGGCCCAGAATGAATAGCATCTAAACCTTAAAATGGAAACAGTTCTTGTGACAGCCACTTTCTTTAGGCTTAGTATGAGATGTCATTTTAAAAACATGTCTGCCAAAGCAGCTCTGGTTGATTTCTGAGTCCTTAAGAAAGAGGCAGCAACGATGGAGCTGCAGTTTTAGATGTCGAGCATCTTGTTTTTTTTTTCCTTGTTGTTACTAAGAAGTAACGTTAAACACATCTAATCCTTGCTACAACATCGATGGTGTGTTGTCTGCAATGGCCCACTTGCAGCAAAATCTGGCAGCGGCCCAACCATTTGGAGTCAACCCAACCTCAGGGCACAATCACTAGCCTATCACCAGTGACCGTAGCAGGATCCGTAATGACAAACTGCGCCTCAGGCTGCAGGCGGGGGTCATCTACATCCGCTGGTCATGCTTTTAAAGCCATAGTTACACAACGTGCCCACTCAGAGGTACAGTCTGTCCTGCATTCTGCACAGCCCGTGTTTATGTGTGGACTAACTTGATTTCTATATACAGCACAGTGTGACTAGCTGATAACAACAATGACAACAAAAGCACAGAAATGTGACTAGAAACATATGTTAATTACACCAGTTCTGTGAGAAAAGAAAAGTATTCAAGTGTACTAGTGTTCCCAGTAAAAAGTTTCAAAGCATCTGGAGTCTCCAGCTCTTGTGCTCATTTTGTGGTGTTGACATCAGAACTCTGGGGGTTTGTTACTCTTCTTGCTCTTTATGGTTTTGATGCTGATATTTTTGGATGTGTTTTCAGACTGCAGAATGATTTCTCGACTGATCATATGCTTCACTGTTAACGTGGCAGTCGATATGTAGTCACAAAGTGCTCGAGGTAATTGGCATTCGCTGGCACACTGTGTGGACACAGTACAATATTGCAATATTGTACCTTACATTATTAGGGCAAGTTGTTAGATCAGAGCAGAAACATCAGAAGAGTTATTAGAATTGAAATCTATGTTTGCTAATCCAAAACGTCGGCCTTTGCACAATGGCAGGACTTGTGTACAGTGCATGCCACAGATGCCTGTAGGAGAGGTACCCTATCAGTCACTCCAGCTGTTTTGATGTGTGGCACAGAGGCCTCCCTGTCCCCTGTGTGGTATGTGCAGCCTTTGAGATAGCCGACTGTGGGAAAAACCAGTGCCTCCTTGCTGCCTCGCTATCACCTCCCCCCCTCGTAACACCACCAACTCCAGCCACGTAATGAGTATTGGCGTTTGTGATCTCTTTAGTGCAGCATGAAAGCCATCTTTCCAACAGCTCTGCTTACTGTCACCCAGAAAGATTGTTTACCACAAGGCAAAACCTTCAAAGCAACTCCACAAACACATCGCATCAAAGTGAGTGTGATGCAATGATTTTACCCCCGCAGACAGATTGGTTTTTATTTTTTCCTTTGGCCGTTTAACCCTGTTTAGATGGACAGATTTGCTTTAATTTTCTATTTACATTGCCTTCTAAATATATTCCCTTTTAAGAAAATAAATAAGGCAAAGTCATATCACCCAAATTAAGATATGTTGTTTTACACATTCAGAAGTTGAGAGAATCGGGGAAAAAAAGCTTAGTAAAATTCAGCTTGGAATGCAAATCAATGCTTAACCAGATAAAATGAACACCTGCCTAATCATTCACTTGATTAAATTAACCAACCTTAATGCTCTGGGTATACAGTACATTATGAACCTCTCAGACAGTTAACATTTGGTTGCTAGGATCTTTCAGATAACTGTCTTGCACCCTAATTACCTCCGCCAAGGTTATGTTATCGCCAGCATTTATCTGTCTGTCTGTCTGTCTGTCTGTACAACATATTTTGGACAGATTCTCGTGGAATTGAGAAATCAGGATATATCAGGAATGGAAAGATGAAGAAGTGGTTAAATGTTGGAGGTGATCCGGATCAACGTCTGGATCCAGGAATGCTTTGAAGGATTTTTTAACGTTACGAGATAGCCACTCATGTATTCCAGCGGACGCCTCCTACAGGCCGTTTCTGTCTGCTGTTTTTCACTCTGACAAAGATCATGTGTGACTGAGTATTATTTTGGGATG
>JBAMHX010000024.1:8655597-8668034 GCA_037177515.1 Pseudomugil tenellus
AAGAAAAGTGAGATAAATAAGGAAAACATGTCAGCAATGACTTTAATGCTGAATTTTTACACTTGGCACCCCATAATTTTAAGCACATTAAAGTAAAACTCTTTAAGTGAATTGAATTGCTGCTTTAAACATGGCACAACATTCTGACGAAGCCGTGCTCTGTGTAAAAATTCCTTTTTTGTGGAAGAACCTCATTCTGAGGAGGGAGACCAGGAGGGAGATGGATGCCATGCCTCAGTATAGGCTGTGCACCACATCCCATACCTTGATTATCTTGTCCTCCCCATCCAAAGCCCTGCAGCGTGTCTCCTCTTCACTCTGAGAGGACATGGATACCATCCCATGAAAGTTATAGCAGAAGCACATCAGGATAAAATAGTTCTACAATAGGTGTTTCATCGATTTACCAAGAAGCGAAATCTTGTAAAGCACCTGAGGTCTATTCCTAAACTGTGACGCTTGCCCCTAACTTAGTCAGACTTGACAAAGTTCTACCTGTAACATGTACTTGTAAATGCAACTTGTCCCAGGAGATGTTGGAGTCATATATAAGTTGCGTATTAATAAAATGCATATTTTTAGACCAAAAATGCATATGATAATGAAAACCTGAACATTGCAGCAAACTGCCGGGTAATGTGACTCTGTTCTCCCAAAGTGGAGAAACTCTGAGGTATCAATTAATTGTTTTAACAGTGGCTTCCAGGACAGATTATCCGGAACTTATTTGGCTTAGCACTGGCTGAGATAGACTTATGGATAATTTCACAAAATCACAAGAGTGGAGAATAGAGTTCATTAATTGTGTATTGAATTCAACACACACCTGTCTGTGAATAGGAGCTGGTAAGAGCTGGTTGCCAGGAATCCAGAGGTTAACACCTGTAACTGAACAGATATGGCAGGGATCTGATAGGTAGGTGTCTCTCAAATTAGACCCGGTTCAGCACAAAATCCAAGAACCTCTTAATTCTACTGTTTGCATAATCCTCAAGCAAGGCCAGTATATCCATCTCCATCATTATGCACAAGTCATTGCGATATTTATGTCTGGAGCAATTAGACTGTTTTCTTCCCACTTCAGCAAAATCCTTGTCCTGTCAATCAGTGGAATAGCTTCCATCCCTTATGATAATTTAATGCTTGTTTCCATGCAATCCAGCCCATTTCTCTATCCTCCAGAGTTTTTTCATTTAGTTTCATATTGAAACATGTTTATGGAAACGTTATGGTGCATTACAAACCAACGTAAAGATAACAACACTGGTTTGAATATTTAGGACAACTCAGCAAGATACTCCTTTTGTGTCTTTGAATTCACTTCACATCAAAAATGAATTCTATCTGGCTGCAATTCACCATCTCACCACCTTTGTCGATTTTCTTAGTCTCAAAAATGTTCATAAGCCTGGGTCAGAGTTTACCTACAGATGAGTTTGCTTTCATAGATCACAACATTTCTATGGAAATTGACGTATTAAATTTGTCAAACCTTTCATTAATTTCATTCAGCTGTGTTGGAGCATGGAGACAACAAAAACCTGGATGGACACAGGCCCTCGAGGACTGGACTCTGACACCCCGTACATAATGGACAGAGCTTTTGAGTTCTTAGCAACCAAATGGCATTAAAGTGAAAAGTTATTATTATGAAATGAAAAATAGACCTATTCTTTCAACAAACTGTACAACAGAGAAAAGAGATGGAATATTTTTACTTGACCTGCGAGACCACCACAGAATCTTTCATTGTTATATTGCAAAGTGCTATTTAAAAGATAATATCAATAATGATCACATAATCCAGTTTTACTTCTATTTCATTTATACTTTACACACACAGATCACAACTTTGATTGCAGTCCAAGCACGTTTCATGCAAATCAGAGTTAGGCACATCTAAGTCCAGAGTGAAGTTGGGATAGACTTGTTAAAAATAGGAGAAGAAAAATAATTTATGCACTCTGATGGTAACCCAGACAAGAAACAGCAACACAACATCACCTGATGTGAACCTAATAATCACTTAAACATACAAATTTATAGAGGCTTTACTGCCTTTATTCATAATGATACAGACTGATGCTTCTCCACTGAACCAAATACTTTCTTGGGAATAAAATAGAAAAAGCTATGCAACAGTTTTGAGAGCATTTTGCTCCAAAATTGCTCGAGCCTCTTGGCGAAGACATCAGCTGCAAACAACTGCAAATCACTGATGATACGTAATGACTGTTTCATTAACCACCTAATGATGCAACAGTGCAAAAACTGTCAAGGTAGTTTCCTTTAAATGTTTCTTGGTGTGATTTACACCTTGTACCTATTTAATTTCCTGTAGATCCTCAATGAAAGCCAAAACATGAAATGTAAACCAAACAAACCTTTATGACGACCAACCATGTCTAACTTGTTGATGGCTTTCAACAGCATCACATGGTGATTATTTAGTGCTTTCTTCCACAAATATGTGGAAATGACAACCGAGAATATCTCATTTGCTGGCAACAGTGAGAGAAGCAGATAAATATTCCTCAGTCTGGGAACATTTTTCTAATCAATTTAAAAAAGAAAAAAAAGACAAACTCTTGAATTACTCATTTAGGGTTTTTTCTTTTTTTAAAAAAAAAAAAAAACTAATCTGGTTTATCAGAATTGACAGTAATTCAGTGGTTTGAGAGATTTTTTTAATTTTTATTTACAATGAAGAGTTAAAAACTACAGTCTCTAAGATAAGTGAGGATCAGATCACATGTTTGAGCCAAATCAGAATAACAATGTGAGAGTTTCACCAGAAAATCTGCTACAATATATTTCTAATATGAACTTTATCTGTGTGTTAATGTGTTAATGTGATGTGTGTATGAGGGGTGGGGTGGGGGCAGGACTTGGACAACTGATCTGAGATGGTGAAAGGAAAAGTAGAGAGTAAAATTAAATTGAAAAACTGAAATGAAAGTTAACAGATAGGCCCACAATTTGAGTCTTTTTCTTCACCAATAGCACACTGTATTTTACACAATTTGTTACATTTCACAAGTGTTCCCTTTAATATGACATTATAAGTATTCAAATAGACCTTCTGGTTGCAAGAATATAGTCATTTAACTGAAATAGTTTAATTTCGAGCAAAATAGGCTTAGTTTTCAAAGGTTTCCGGGAAATTATTCCAGTGTGCGATACATGAAGACAAAGCAAAAAGCAAAATGGATAGACCGCTGTTGTGATTGAATGTGGCTAAACTTAAAGATCAAGATTGGATTATTGTATTTATGGTGCCCTGGTAATAACGCACTATGAAATGAATGTTTTCTCAGATGGGACACACACATATTCCCTTTTTGCCCCATAAAGGTTCTGTGGAAAAAAAAATATATGTGTAATGGTGAATATATATATATATATATATATATATATATATATGTATGTATATATGTATATATATATATATGTGTATGTATATATATATCTGTATATATATATATATATATATGTATGTATGTATATATATATATATATGTATATACATATGTGTATGTATGTGTATATATTTTATTTCCTCTTTACCAACAGAAACAAATCAATTAAAGCAACAAGCAGATATGGAGAGGAGCTATTCAGTTACAGCATGTGGCCAACTTGACTCTGGGCCGTGATAAGCCCAGGACATGAGCACCATGCTTGGATGATATAGCGGCCTCCTGACTTTGAAATCTCTTCCAAACTCATTGAGATACTCCCCAATGTGAAACTCAAGCTAGTGGTTCTGAAGGATCCAGAGATTACAGCAGACAAAGAGCAGCATTGAGAGGTGAGCGGGGAGAGGGGATGTAATGAACTTCATGTGGAAAGCTTCCCGCTGCAGATGAGAGAGCTGCTCCGGACAGGAGGCACTGCACTGGTGTGAGGGGCGCACAAGTGCATCGCCATCCTCTTTGATTGTTCTTGTGTGGATAAAGGCAGTATGGCACACACCTCAGAAACTCAAGTGTGCTATAAGGATTTAATCAGTATTAAAAAGACAGTGAAGGGATTCACTCAAATTTGCACGTATGATCCTTAATTTACTACTGGCTACATTACAGAAGCCTGGATATGCGAGGTATTATACAGACCACTGAGCAGGGTAATGAAAAGTCTCAGCCGGCTGGTAAAAGTGAAGATTGAATTGACAATTAGCTTTTAAATATTAATTTCTGCCCACATTTGATCTTTTGGAACATAATCAGTTGGCTAAACTTTTGTTATTCAGAGGATCTTGTTCATATTGGTTTCCCTGTTGACTTATAGTGGGCTCCAACAAGCTCTACAGCACAGCCACTTGTAGCGCTTTCATATTTATATGAAAGTTGGTTAAATGAGGCAAAAAACTGATTATAGAACATCATGATCGGAAATCTTTAATCTGTGTTTGATAAGTCTGATGAAGACTCAGGTAAGCAGTTCAGTGTGCCATATTATTACTGATATCATTTAAATTAATTACGTAGTCCAAGAAGCAAAGTTCTCCTGCTGTGATCCTGCCTCTCCTGCCTTTCCACCAGCATACAATGAAATGAAAATGAAAAATACTTTATTATTCTAATAGGGAAATTTGAAATTGAAAGTCTCTCCTTTTTTTGGATTTAAGCTGGCAGATTCCAAGCAAGCATCTCTCCCTTAACCACCTTTTTGCTTAGTGATATGCATTATCATTATTGAGGGCTCAATTGGCTTATGCACAACTCCACTACTTCCTGAACTTAAGACAACTCCTTTGTTTCCTGTCTTTCATTGCTGGATGAACTGATTAATCCAAGTGTGTCTGACCTCAGTAACCACAACGGCAGTGGCCACACACACCTGGAATGAAAGACAGGAAACAAAAAGCTGTCTTAAGTCCAGGAAGTAGTGGAACTGTCCATTAAGCCAATTGCAGTTGAGAAATTAAGTTTCTTTGTGACTTAAGATTTTACACTCCTGATGTCCACTTTGTTTTCTTCGCTCCTGAATTCTGAAGACATATCAGTGGCGCCAGTGCTTTCAACAGCGAGAGTGACATCATGGACATCCAGATGCTGATGGGAGAGCCAATGATGACAGGTTAAATTGATTATTAGGTGGGACTTATTGCAGTGACACTGTGTTTCAGATCAAATCAAGAGAGCACTGAAATTTTTGTGCTTGATAGTAAACAGCAGGGACAAGTCAGGACTTGGTGGACATGGGCAGGGATATATTCCCTCCCAGTTCTATGCCCATGCATGCTAAATCCTACACATTGCTCCTTTAAACATAACCAGATTTTTACTGTAGCAACTCAAATTTGTGCACCGAAACAACAAATTCTTTCATGTGAATGAGAAGAGACGTACTATATTTAATTTCATTTGAAAGACATTCTAGATCAGCCTCATATCAAAAATCCAACAACAAAAATAAATGTTTTTAATGAAAGTTTTTCTTAAGCAGGACAAGTGCAACTCATGCACTTATGAAGCTTTGTGGCTCAGATTCCCCCATCCACACACTACAGACGCTCCCCTTCCCTCAAGCTGCTGAGCAGACCAACAGCTGCTTTGCATCTCCCTGCATCTCTGAGATGAAAAGTCACATATTTTCTCAGCACGCTGGCATGGCTAGACCATATTACAGCACACGTTGAGGCATCCAGAGCTCCACACACTGGAAACACAGTGGAAGGAGCTTGATTCTTCGCAGCAGCTTCATAAATTAAACAGTTTTTACGTCTTAATGGTTTTAATTTTGAAACGTTTGCAGTCCAATTATCCACATTTCTAAAGAATCTTGTTCTTGATGTTGTAGAGGAACATAAAAGGAAGGCTTAGTTTGCGAGAAGAGTACACTCCAGTTTAGCGCTTACACTCCTCTTGTAAAGGACAGACTGTTCTGTAGTCTGTGTGTGGACTTAACCACAAACTGCGAATGAAGCTATTCATTTTTGAAGGAAAAAACAAGGCTTCTAATTGAACACTATGCTATATTGTGGAATGTATTCATGGCTTTTGGAAACACATGAAAAAAACCCTCAATAGTATGGATGGAAAAACAGCATAAAACTTCTCACAAGGGAGTTAATGGTTTCCATCTCTTAATGCTGTGGTTAGTTTCCACTGCTTATTAATGCACAACTCTGGATCACCATCCAGCCCTCGTTCTGCTGCCCCGGGGGGATAACTGCACAAAACCCACACCTGCTCTACATTGACCATCCAAAGAGCTTTGAGTTAATTAGCCACACATTGAGAGCATAATAGGCAGCTCGTTCTTATCTGGGGTCCAGACACACTCAAGGAACTGGGGAAGGGAAAATAATGTCCAGTCTAGACAGTGTCTTTCTAAAAAAAAAAAAAAAAAAAAAGCACCTGAAAAGTTAAGACTCATGGCAGCCCAACCCCCTTCTCTTCCCTTCAGGATTCCAGAGTTGTTGGTTCAGTCTCAGCGTGGTCTTGCCTGACAAACTTTGGACTCAAGCAGGGTGAGGAGTGTGGTGAAAAAAAACCTGCTTGCCTGAGTAGTCATCCAAAGTTTCAACAGGCTGCCATTCCATTGATAAAGCCTACTGCTGAGTTTTCACACATCCTAAGCTTTTGAAGATGGCGCTGGATTTGTTCCCTTCCTTTAAATGGAACATATGCTCACAGTGACATCTGCAGGATTAACCCAGATTATGAAATATGAGATTTGAACTGCATGATGTCATCACACAGGGCAAAATTGGAAAAAAATGTGAAAGTTGGCTTTTTTTTATTCCAGACTTGTAATAAGCAGACAAGTAATTAGCTTAAATATTTTTATGGCAACAATTAACTATTTAGATAACTCCATTTGTTAACCCACATGTTTTTTAAATGATGTGTAGTTTTAACTCTTTTACTTTACTTTTCTCATATTAACTTTACTTTTAAATGATACTTCCCTTTGGGGAAGAAGAAACGTTGAATCTTTGTTTTAGTTAGGCTAGATTTAGGATATATTTATATTATCTTCATGTTTACTGCGTGTGTTGTCAATATATTCTTGTTTTTTTGTTGTCATTGTGTTTTACGCAGGAATGTGTCCCTCAATTTATGGCCGTGTTATCACCAACATGTGTTTGTGGTTTAATCTAAACATGCTCTTTATGAGTTATTACCCTGCATCTGGCGTCTGGGACCCCCTTCACACCCACTCACACACACGCGCGCGCAAACACTTTCCGGTTACACAAAGAATAGTACCAAGCACATTGGAGCCGTTTTTTCTAAAAAAAATAAATAAAATGTTATAGTTATAACATTATATTATAGAGTTATAGGGTTGTGAAAATAAACACATGAGTTAACGTGAGGTTGTCTCCTGTGAATAACGCGCTCCCACTGTTGGCTGAACTGGCAATGAGATGAGCAGTTGCAAGCTGCCCAGTCGAACCATCGGTGCGTAATTGTGCGCAACTGGACGGCAGATGTTTCGCTATCGGGACACTGTGTCTGCACACTTTATTTGAACCCTTCAAACTCTTTTTTTCTCAGCGTAGGCGTGCGTTAACTTGGTCTCCTGCTTTACTAAAAGTTATTTGAGGAAGAAAAGCGAGAAGGAGAAGAAGAACAGGGGGAAGGTGAGGGGGGTGGGGGGAGTGGGCAACTACTTCAAACCGTCCCGGTTCTTACCGGGGAGTTGTCGTCATCAGCACCCCAGATATCGTCCCCATTTAGTTCCCTAAATGGATGGGGCAGCCTCGCTCTTTGCAGTTCAGCGCAGGCCAAGAGACTGGAAGCAACTTGTGAGTATCCGTCAGTTTGGCGTGTAGACTGCTCAGAAATGCCCGACTGCTTCGCTGCTCAGCTCTGAGGACTGCAGCTCTCCTGGAGTTTGTGCTCTTTCAGGAGGAAGAACCGCGCAGAGTTTATACAGAAAGGCAAACTTTTGCGCTGAAGTGCCAGCTCCTGCACTAAAGCCCTCGCTATGGATTGTATGTATTTATTTTTGTGCTTTTCACTCAGTCAAGTATTTTTGGTGCATGTTTTTGCTGCACAAACGGATGGTAAGTTATCTATTTATTTTCTTTTTTAGTTGTATTTATATCTGTATTTGCTCAGACCGGCACTCTTACGGATACAAGATAGTTATAACACAAATAAAATTTTATTTCCGTTGATAAAACAGCACAAGTTTGATTGTCTGACTGTTCCTGATGGTCAAATTAATATTAATAATTTCTATAGTTTTAAAAAGAAAGTTTTCATACATGTCACACTGAACTTTACAGATAACATTTCTTCTCTATCCAAGTGATTCTATTGTATTTTTCATTGTATTTTGCTTGGCATAAGTTTGTGAATGTGATTCTGACTTGACACCATTTGTCCCATCAGAAAAACTCTCTGGAAAGTTAAGTGAATATGGTCTTATCGTGCCATTCAGCACAGACTCCCATGGTCGTTACATTTCTCACGTGGTCTCTGCTGGAAGTGGAAGTAAAAGTGCTGCTGGTGGTGCTGGTGCTGCTACAGAGGCTGCCTCAACCCATGGCAGCAGAAGAAGGGTGGCCCGTGGGGCCCCTGAGATGCCCTCAATCAACCCTTCCTCATCTCAACACTTGTTTTTCAATGTCACTGTGTTTGGAAAGGAACTTCATCTCCGCCTGAGGGCCAACAGGAGGCTGGTGGCTCCCAGAGCTTTTGTGGAATGGCAGGAAGACTTTAAAGAGACATTCAAGGAAGCGTTGCACAGGGACTGTGTTTTCACCGGGGAAGTGACTGACATGCCTGAAGCCTCTGTGGCAATCAGCAACTGTGATGGACTGGTAAGTCACGTGTTCACTTGTAAGGAGCCCAATGCACTCACTCCCAGTAAATATCACTTATCTATTCTTATTCCAACTCCATATGTGCCTCTCCTCCACAAACTTTCACATACAGCTTTCACACTTAAAAACTTTCTCTCAATTATAACCTTTTAAGACCCATGAAAAAATGGTAAGAAAATACATTTTCTATTTACATGGTCTTGATTTGGGCCTTTAACAAAACGTAAAAGAAAAAAAGAAAGAACACTTTTTAGGGACATTTAACAATTTATTACCAGCTTACTGGTGTTCATAAGGAATCACATTGTGTTCAGCAGGAGTGTGAGCAAAGTTTCTACCATTAAGTGATGTGAAATATCTCAGAAATGTCAGAGAATATATCATATATGTCACGCTGGGCTCTTATGGGTTAAATTGACATTGAAAAATCAAACATCTTCAGCAATTCAGTGCATTGAGTGTCCCTCCATATTGTCTGCATTTACCAACACATGAAGGATGGGGAGACTGCTGTTCAGCTGGTCATAAGCTAATTTGGCTGTTGAAGATTGGGTAAGTGCAGAGTGGGTTGGACCAATGACAGAGCAGGAAAGAGCTTCAATTAAACTTTAAGCTGGTGCTAAAAATATGTTTTTTATCTTTATTTATTTAGGATATCCCTTTGAGATTCAATGTCGTATTTAATACGTATTTCAGATATGATAATAAAATTAAATATCATGAAACCTTTCATGAGTCTTTCAGCTTGGTAATTATTGACTAAACTTAGCTATTTTTGGGGGTGTTATGTTTCCATTAACTGCTCTAATATTTATTACTTCACACTGCTTTTGCATTATCTTAGAAAACATTTTGATACTTTGCTGTATTTTCGTTTGCATTTATTATAAAAATGGTTTAATAAATTATTCAATACGTTGAAATAAGTGAAAGTGTTCATTTTCATCTGCAGTCTTGGTAACTTTAGCATCACCCTGCAATAATTTCGAAACACCTCACAGTGATTTTTGTATCACTACCTCCTAATAACGTCTTCATTTCCGCTGAGAGGCCTAGCTGTAACATGATACTTTAACATCTATCACAGCAGACTGCCCCCAGTTGTGACTGCAGTGAGAGCCGGTGAACGGTTAGCTGTGGCTGCACAAGCACACATGTGCAAACTACTTTCAGCAAGAAATTTTCTTTCCCAGCTCTGTCACCTCCCTACCACTATGACAGCAAGCCTGAGATAACACAGCTGTCCCTGCAGACATTGTGCTTTGGTTCTTATGATACTGGCTGTGACTGGGCTGATCTAAAGCTCTGTCACTGACCTCCTGTGGCGTGCTGGTAACATACCAGACAGCGCTGCGGGTTAAAATAGTAGAATGAGTAGACACGTCAAACACTGGCTATAGCTCAAGTCTGAACAATAATCCTTTCTAGGCCACAACTTCACACGTCACCACCAGCTAGAGCAGCTGTAGTTGTGCACGCAACAAGCAGCTGTGTACATCATCATTCTTCCTCTGAAAGCAGAATTTAGAGCAATATCGCAACTGTTTTAATGGATCTGAAGACATGTCAAGCATTTGATTATGTAACATTATGATAGTTTAAAGAAAAGGAACATTCTTTAGCTTATAGAGAAATCAAAGGCAAATGTCCAAGTTTCTTTCTCATAAAATCTTTAAAAAGCTGCAGGGAATTACAGAATCTCAGTCTCAGTGAATGAAAACTCCCCTATACTGGAATTATTTAGTCCATAGTGAAAATGTGAATTCACTAATTCAGTGATACTTCATTAAAGCTGTGTTGGTTCTAAAAAAAGATCTGACATTTTTAGGATATTTTAGTCGTTATGAAGGGCCTGATCATTTCATTTGTCCATTTATTCGTAACAGAAACAGTACCAGTTACTTTACAAAGTCGGTAAACAAAAACACAGCAGCAGTAAATAATGGGTGTTGACCGCACTGCTCTGCATCCTTCATCTCAATCTGTATCGGCCTTTGAAAAATCGATATTGATCATAGTTTAGAGGTGTGATTGGATGGGCCTTTTTGTGTTTTTTAGTCAGGGATTGTCATCGCCATGAGGGCTGTGTGCTTGACACATAAGTTTGTTTTGGTGGGGGACAGTTAAAACTATATGAACCATATGAAACCAGCTTTTCTCAGCAGTGCATTATCATTTGCAACATGATTATTGACATTCTAGGGATTTTCAGATGATGGTTTTAATGTTGTAGCAGATTGGTGTATGTGTAAGAGTCGTGGTTGAAAGAAGCAGCTTGGTTTTGCTTTTGACTCTGCCAGTGTGAGTTTAGAGTGAGAGGAAATTAAGAGTTAAATTCATAAATAACTTGTGTGTGCATGGAAATGCAAATACTGTGCCAGTTATGAACTCAGATATTGGACCCTCAAAACTAAGGTGAATAAAGAAGCATCCTTGATTTTCATCTTACCAACATCCAAGTTTCGCAGATTAAACCGTCATGTCACGTCATTAGAAAGAAAGTGAGCTACACTAAACCCATAAGGGAAAGGTTTTATTCTGATATTTCTAGCATCCAATAAAAGAAAATACAGAGAGAAAGAGAAGGAAGCATAACAACACTTTTCCTCCGCTGCATTGCACCTCCTCCACATTAGCACCAATCATTTCTTCACTCTGATCCAGAGCAGTCAGTGTCATTGTTTATATTAGTGAACAACAGGAGTTGAGACTCATGTATGTTTGCAGTTGAGCAAATTGGAGTGAATTTCCTAACAGGTATGTGACATTTGAGTTGCTGGCTTGGCCAAGCAGAGCGGGCACTTGGAAGTAGCTCCCTGAGCTGCACTGACAGAAATATCATGCGCTGAATGAATATGAACATTACTTTATGACCCAGGATGAGACACGCAGACATGCCTTAACATTCATGTTTGCTTTTAGAAATGATCGCACATTCAGACACTTCAGGGAAAGAACATAATGGCATTATCTCTTCAAAAACACCTTATTTATCATCATGTTTTCATTTCCATCTTTACTATTTTTCCTGCTGACACACTGAAATCTACAAATGTGGCCTCATGGGAAGCCCATGAAAAAATGTCACAGTATACGTTTTCTGGCCATTCATAGGACACGTAACACAGAGGTTTAGATAAATATGTGCCAGAATAAAGTAATAAAAGATCAGCATCATGGTAACTTTTCCCTAGTGGTGGGAGTTCTAAAGTTCCCGGAAAGTGTAAAACAATATCCATTTAAACACTTTTACATTTTAATGAGGCAAATTTATATCTAGTGAAACACATTTATAAGTTTAGCAAAACACTTTACAAAGATGTGACCCGGAAGTGATATTGTGAGGGGTTATGTGTATAGCATAGACATATGGAAAGGCTAGATACCTCACCTGCACTGTTTGCCAATGCAGACTAATGGGCTTACTGTGTGGCCATCTAGCCACAGTCAGCTCGCTCATTCATGTGTCCTAATTCAGGGCCTTTTTAATGATGTATTTACATGTGTGTGTGTGTTTTTATGTATAAGTCTAAATCACACTTGTGATTGAAACATTGAAATAAAACCGAGCAAGTTAGGGTTGTTTATCAAGTAAATACACCATTAAAAAGGCCCTGAGATTATATATATATATGTATATATATATATA
>JBAMHX010000024.1:8716984-8727168 GCA_037177515.1 Pseudomugil tenellus
ATAGATAGATAGATAGATAGATAGATAGATAGATAGATAGATAGATAGATAGATAGATAGATAGATAGATAGATGGGCTGCTCCTATGTCCTTGCATTGTGCATGCATTCAATATGCAATCAACCTTCTCATGGTTTCTAAAAGTATTTCTTTTTTTTACAGGGAAACTGGTTGAAGAGGTTTATTTTTAAAATAAGACCATGTGCTTCCTTCTATCTTTTATGATTACTTTTATGCTAATTTCTTTTTTTTCATATTTGTACTCTGCAGGGTTACCATTGTCCTCTCTCACTGCACAAATAATGGAAAATTCTACAATGAAAGATGAAGCTGTGTATCAACAGGCACCTGAAAATCCTATCCAGAAAATCTCTTCAAGTAAGTCTGCATGTAATTTTATTTTCACAACGTCAATTATGATAATAGACTGGAAATCTAGCTTTTACTGATTTTCTCCTTGTTATTACCAGATGAGCCGTGTCTGGGTGATAAATCAATTTTCTGTCAGATGGAGGTTCTTGCTCGTTACTGTTCCATCCCTGGATATTATAAGCTTTGTTGTGAGTCTTGCAACAAGAAAGAAGGCCTCACCACACATGATTCTGACTTCTACAACACTGAACTTGAGACCTCCAAGGCTCTAAGGCTAGCCACCACAACTCAGAGGACGCAACAAGCCACTAAAGCTACCAGTCGATCGCTGTTCTCCACTTCTCCCAAGCCAACCGCAGCTGTCGCTGCTCAGGTTTCCCCGCCAACAGATGCTCCTCTGCTTCAGCATACCACTAATGATAGTTTCCCCTCAGGGAAGAGAGAGTCCAGCGTGGAGCCTACTCTACCTCCGAGGCCGCCGCGGCCCACTGCAGACTCCAGTAGAGGTGCCTCTAAAGAGCACAGTCCAAACAGCACTTTAGGCCCATTTGCTGCCAGGTCAAGAAGGGACAATTTAGGATCCGAGAGGGACTCAAGTCACAGAAACCTGTCAGCTCAGAAATGAACAGTTAGTGAACATGTTCTGCAGTGAGGCGGTCTCAAACATCAACTCACTTTTTGCAGTGACTGATACACTTTAAGTCTTGCTGCAGACTTTCTTTTTTCTCTCAGTATTTTGTGTCCATGCCAGTGGAACTTGGAGCAGCCCAGTGATGGTTACCTCATGAAAAGTCCAGAGTGATTTGGGTGCAGTGACTGCTCATGCTCTCCCCTCTGTGCATCAAATATAACACGGAAGTGAAAAAGATAAAAAAAAGAAAAGAAAAAACGAAGGTGCTGTAAACTAAACCGACTATATGAGGTGTTCATAATGTGATGAGTACATTGCTACATTCATGTTTTTATCTGTGTACAACTGTTGTGTAAGCCAGTTTTTTTTCAAGTGCATTAGAACTACTATTGAACTTGTATTCTGAACGTGGACATGCATTTGCCCTCTATAGATCCTTGAGTGTCCCACCAGACAGTTTACAGACTTCCACAGTGATTTGACACGTTAAATGAATGAAAATTTAAATTAACTGAATTGAAGGATTACCAAAATTAGACTGAAATCTTCATCTTTCCACTTACTCATGATTCTGCCCATTAATTTTTCATGCTTCATTCTCTCACATAAAAAAGTCTGCAAGAAGAACAAAAGCAGAACAGTTTTTCAGTTTTAGAAGATTTTTACACTGAGCATTATTTTTTTTTCTCCAAGCTCTAACATTAGAGTTGCTTACAAAACAAACTTTTAAAAAATGTCTTATGTGTTGGGATGCATTATTTTCATAGAATATTGTAATTTGTTCCATATGTTATTGAACAGGGTTCCTTAAAGACCACTTTCCAGTATTCTATGGGTCATTTCTCTAATTGCACATACTCAGCCTAATCTTATGTCTCGTTAACAGGCTTGTGCAGAAACTGAGATCAATGCATTGAAAAAATCTATTTTATTAGAATTTGGTGTATTAAATCAAGAAAATAATTAAAATCTGCAGGGCAGAGGCGCTGAAGATCCATAATGAAGAACATTGCTAAAGAAGGAAAAAAGAAACCTCTTGAAACTTGAGTATTTAGCCTGCTGTCATGTGGGTATTGCTTCGAAATGGTTCATTTAATTAAATTAGAGATGTTCCTTAGCTAAAATATTTATTCCTCTGGTCTCAGAACAAACAGTCGGATGATATCTGCTAATTTTGGCCAATTAGCTGAATATTAAAACAAAACTTGACCTTAGTGGAGGTGAGGTTGAGAGCAAATGATTAATAATAAAAAATCTCTCACTTTTGTTCTATCTTCACATTTTCCCCTGATCGATTAGCAAGAAAATGAATGACCACACTTGGCAAGATGAGTCTCTATAAGTTTTTTTTTAAACTAATTTAACAGTTAATTGATTCCAACAAATTAAATAAGTCAGTAATTGTTCCAGTGATACACTCAAGACATTATATTCATCTCTCCTGGCAGGAAGCTTCATGGCTTCTCTGTCTCTGGTGCTTTGTTTTTTTTTGGTTTTTTTGTCTTTGTTCTCCAGATCCAGCACACCAGTGATTATCCACACTGATAAATAAAAGCATGACTGTTTGCGAGCCAACCCCCACTGTACTGTAGCTGCCCTCTGGCTGTCTTTGTGGGAGTCTGTCACTTAATGCTTTAAGAACTAGAAGACTTCAGACAGAACACGTTTTTGTACCCGATACAGTTTTCAGATAATAATGTAAATAGTGTAAATTACAAGTTACGAAACATTATATGATGCAGTTGGAAAAGTGCAGGCGACGCTGTAAGTCTACAGACTGTCATGCTGTTACACACTTCTTACTTTGCAGTTCATAACACCATTATGTGTGTTGTATAGTTCTTGTATATACGTTATGTGAATGAAAGCTTTAAATGTTTAATATTTATTGAATTTTTAAGTGGTATGGTGAACAAAGTAAAACACATTTGAAAGAACAAAGGGTTTTGTCGTCATTTCACGTCTCTCCATGATTTTGTCTTTTCATTTTGCTGCTGTTGTATTAAACTGTGGCCTGTTTCTAAATGCTCTCACATGGGTTGGGGGGGGCAGCTTTGTTGATACAACAGCTAATCTAATAAAGTATTTTTGAGTTAAAATAATCAATTCCCAGTTCAGTGAAATAAATCATGTAGATTGACTGAACTTTATTTAGAATACATCCCTGCTGTATCGGTTTTGTACTTAATGTGACATTTTACCTTTTTATAATTGCCAAGCGAAATAAATGAATACTTATCAACAAATTCAAATTCTTTATTAATTTTGTCCAGTCATAATGTATCAAGACACAAGCAGGACATATTAATGAGGTTTAAGTTGCTTAACATGACATTAATTCCTATTGTAAACCAGTTTTCTTCTGCCAGGCTGGCACTGGTCTCTGCCAGCTCTCTTGTATCTTCGCGTCTCCTCCTCAAAGTGATGGTGTCTTGCCAAGCAGCCAGTCTTTCACCATGCCCCCATTGTCCAACGTACCTCCGAGTGGGTTGTCAAGGTGCTGCTGCAGTGTGGTCGATAGACAAACTCATCTCTGACTGAGGCGTCTACGGAGATGCCTTGTGAAATCCAGCTGTGCTCGAGGCAAACTTTGATTGACAATGGACTTAGGCAACCATCCCTAAGAACAAAGTTATTTATGTTAGACCTTTTAGTTGCACAGATTCCTGCTACACTCTTCTGAGAAAAAAATATGTACTCTTTAAATGCAAATAAGGTTTTATACAGAGCGAATGCATAAAAGGAACTGCAATTACATTACAATAAGGTTCCTTTTCATACACGGTGTCTCTATAGTCCTGTAAGCTCTGAATTATGTTAGTCTTGTAAAGCTTTCAAGACAAATCACCATAAAATGTTCATTTTAGGGGAAAGAGGAAGCCAAGACCTCTCAAACAGCTCACAGACCTTAGCAATTGATCACAGTTTTTCTTAAACTGTCCAAGTGCGAACAAGAAAAAAAGGAAAAAAAAAAAAAACGTGGTAAAAGCTAAAGACCTACTGAATAAACCCCACAGAATATTTTTAATAAAATAGATATTTATGTGCCTCAGCATCCTTGGCCTCATCACATTGGATTTTTTTTTTATCTAAGTCACTTAAATGTGATAACATATTCTTTATCTTCTAGTTGGCCTCTATCTCAAATATGTGCATTCCACTGATTTCTGGCATCTAGGTTATGTTGAGGGAGGAATCTGTAAGCCAGGAATCTCTAAGCTCACTCTTCAGCATTTAGAAAGAAGGTCCAGTCTGATCTGAAAAGAAATTGTGTCTATAGGAATCTATCAAGGCCCAGAATATTGTGAAGCTTGAAGATCATTCTAACTTTGTGCAGATAACTTTGCACCAGATATAAACCTTACTGAAGTGTTGTCACTTAGCAACATCATGCAGAGATTGGAACCTTGCCCTTGCACTTTTGCTTGTATGTGATCATTTATGATGCAAATCACACAAATTAAAAACATTTTGTTAATTTTTTTTCACTTATAAAGTCGAAATATAAACCATTTTACCTTCACATCCATTTTAAGCAGCCATGTGAAGCTACATTTTGTTGTTTTTCCCTCCAGAGGTCTGATGACAATGCAGGTTGGTCCATCTTCCGCTCTGCGCACAAAGACATGCCTTTTTTTAGTTTAAGAAAAAAAAAACCCAATCTAATTTATTTTAATAATATTTCTGTGATGACTTAATAGGTAAACAATGCCACTGAGTGTGATGGTCCACTGTTTGATCTACACTATAGACTACACATAGCCTTTTGTTTAATGTCCCACATGAAATAAAAATCATTGGTATAAATCATCAGAGTTGTTCTTTTTGTTGTCAGCTCATCACATAAGCAAGGCAATATTATTTGTATTGCACATTTCATGTACAAGACTATTCAAAGTGCTAAAACATCAAAAGCATTATAGGTTTTGTTACAGAAAGAGAGCAACAAATAGCAAAAAATCACAATATCATAAACTAAATTAAAATAATTAAAAGCAAGATTAATTAAAAACTACAGCGCAGATTTCGTGCATAGCAGGAAGAGAAAAGAAAATGATTTAACCTGGATTTAAAAGTTTATGTGGTGAAAGTTTTATATCTACTGGCAGTTTGTTCCCCTTGTTTGCAGCACAACAGCTAAATGCTGCTCCTCCATGTTTAGTCTGAGCTAATGAACTTATCTGAACATATATCACAGATGGATCCTGGGCCTAAACTGTTCTTGGTTTTAAAATCTATCCTGTGACTGGCTGGAAACCAGTGTAAAGGTTTTAAAACTGGTGTTATGTGTTCAGATCTCTCAGTCTTAGTTAAAGCTCTAGTAGAAACATCTGGATGAGCTGCATATGTTTAAAGCTTTCTTTAGGAAGTCCCATTAAAAGACCATTACAGTAATTCAGTCTACTGGACAAAAATGTATGGATGGGAGACTAAACCTTTAATTCTGTTGATGTTTCTTAGTTGGTAAAAAGTCTTAAAAAGTAAAGTGAAGTTCTGATGTAGCTGCTCAAAGTCAAATGTGAGTCTATCAGCACTCAAAGGTTACAGTCTTGGTTTAATGTTTTAAGAGCCAGTGTCTCCAGGTGTTTACAGATGCTGTCCCTCTTCTCTTTGCTACCAAACAGAATTATCTCTTTTTTTTTCTTCACTAGATTGTAGATTTTTTTCTCTCATCCAGGTGTTAATATGCTCCAAACAATGACACAGTAGGTCTGTTGGACTGCAGTCTGATGAGAAAGACAAATAAAGTTGTGCATCGTCTGCATAAAGGAGATAATTGATGTTAAAATTTTGTAGTATTTGACCCAAAGGAACTAGGAACATAGGTAGAAGTTGAGGTACTCCACAAGTCATGGCTACTCGCTCAGATTCATAGCTGCTATCATAAGACAATAACTTTGGTCTTCTAAATGGGACCTGAACCAGTTTAGGACGACTCCAGAGTCAAACCAGTTTTCCAGCCTGTGCAGCAGGATTTTGTGCTCTACAGTGAGGACCACAGCATTGAGATCCAGCAGAACTGATTCTTGACCAGACACTTGACAACTACCTTAAAGTCAACTGCCTCTGAACTCTTCCTCTTTCCTACCTTACAAAGCCTGCCTGAGGTGGAAACGACTCCAGCTGGATCGCTGTGCCCCCAAGATAAAGGCTGGAGTTTTGTTTGCAGCTGTATCTGACACTCAGGAAATCCCTTTGACCAATCAGAATCCCTGCTGTCTCAGCTGAAACCTCATGAGTCACAATTGTTTCAGATCCAATGTGTTTCAGAACCTAAAAACACAGAAACATAAAAACAAGGACACTTTTATTTTCCCCACCGAGAAGGTAAAATAACATGCACTTCAGTTTGTCTTCACTGAGAATATATTTCTTGAGGCAAAGATTTAGGAAAATATTGCTTAACTCACAACAAGCATCACTTATGGTAGGAAAAGAGAAACCAAATATCTGATCAGGAAGCATTTCTGATTGCAATAGTCCAGTAATGCTAAGATTGTTTTTTTTAACTTATAGCTTAATAGTTAAACCAGTTGTCAACACAAGTTTCTTGTAGGCTGTGTAAATGTCAGCAACTCACTTTGATATGCTGTATGCTTGGATTCCACTTGTGCATCTCTTCAACTCTAACAAATAAAAGATCATAAAGTTCATCCACACTGGCCTCCAAGACTGCCTCCAGTTTGAATACCTTTCCCGCTCCTGGTATTACTTTGCTGTAAATCAAATCCCCGTTGTCCTGAAGAGAAGGGCAAAAATAGTTGCTGTGGCATTCTTAAGTCAATTACAATACATTGATATAGTAATACATTTAATATCTAACAATGGGTGTTTTAAATAGAATTTACCTCTTTAATTTCAACTTTCCATCCTTCTCTGGCCTCCAACATACTGAGAGCCTTCCTCATTGCTTCTTGTCCTTGTTTCACATAGAACAGCTGGTCTTCAGTCCCACACAGCTTTGTGTCTTCATGTTTAGGCTCTGCAAGTATTGCTTCTTAATAAAAAAAAATAATAATAATAACGTAAAAAAAATGCAATCTATTTTTTTTTAAACAGCAATAAGATTATAATTTACCATTGTGATTTAATCCAACTCGTGTTCTTATGTTAAGTTGGGGTTGTCCCCATTGCTGCAGGTGTGGGATCTCCTGGCCTATCACAGCTACAGCTCTGAGTTGAAGTCCTGCATGATTACATGTGTGGAAATCCGTCAGTAAGCATAATCTGTAATAGAAATATTTTTAAAAAGTCTCACTTCAATGATAAACAGAGCTTACCTGCCATATTCCTGAGGTGTGGGTAGGAGATTCCACAGCAGAGCTTTACAACAGCAGGCAACATGTTGGCGTTCGGCAGTGACAGCAAAGTATCAGAGAGTTGCTGCGGTCTTTATACCTCCTGTGAAGGACACTCTGAAGAGATAAGAGGCAGAGAAGAAGATAGAACCTACTCTGGATTCTGTCCTGAAGGCCATGCTTGACAAGAGATTTAATAGCCAACATAGATGATTGAGCCCAAGGCAGGGAGAATCGTTGTACAAAGAACATACTAGATCATCGTGTGAAACCTGAAACAGTACTTTGCTGTGTAGACAGGCCCATTCCTTCTGCTCAGCCGCTTATACAGGTTGCATAAAAGCCGACTCCTTGCTGTATACTCCATCTCAGATCATTTGCTGCGTTTTTGCATGCCATTTCTCTTCACTTTCATACTTTCCCTATCTGTTAGAAAAAAAAATGAAATATGTAGAGACCAGATTATCCACGTTTAAGAGATTCTCACCTGCTGGAACATCCAATGTCATCTACATTTAAATTGGAGCAGTTTATGTGCTTAATTTGGAACACATTTTCTATTTAACTATGACTTTAATGTCTCAAAAACAAATACAATACAAAAATTAATGCTAAGGTGTAGCTATTAACTATATTTTTTTTCAGTGAGCTATTTTGAAGCAAACTGATAAATAACAGTATGCCGTGAAGGCCAATGCATTTTTAAATAAATAAATAAAATGTCTCATTGAAGATGCAGCAACACAATAAATAACAGGTCAAGTAGCAAAGTAGCTGTTAGCCATTGCATTTTCATTTACCTTGCAGAGGCACCAAATACTCACAAGAATGTAAGCTCATAATCTATTCTTCAAGACTTCAACAATTCAGTTGAGAACAACCCCAAGGGAAAAACCAATTTATTTCTCATGAAGAAAGATAAGAGGGTGTAAATGTAGGTGATTTATATTTCTAAAGTTTCTCAGCTATTGACTAGCTATTTAGCAATTTCTTTTAATTAAAATGACATAAATTCATACAGCTTCCTGTTATCAGAGGCGCTGCAGTACTAGTGTTCTTTTAATTCTTTTAAAATTATATTAATATGCAACAGTTCTGGCTGATGTAATTTGCTTTGTGAGGAACTGAATCAATGCCTGAGGGTAATCGATGACGTTTTTTATGTACCTGCAGCAGACTGGATTAACTGCAAAGACTTGCCAGTTTGATTTAGGTACATGATGATATTTGCAAGAAATAAAAAAAAAAGTGTTAAAGTATTTTTATTAAAAGTCCTAACAGCTCAGGAATAAATGAGCAATTAGCAAGAATGTAAAATCTGAAAAAGCTGTTGTCTCAAATTAATAATTCCTGCTGGTGATACTCCAGATAATGAGTTCTGTTCGGATCTTTTGTTGTTGAGCCCTCCGAAAGGGAGGGCTTTACTATACCTCCCACCGTAGGAACAGTAGAGCACCGTAGGAAGATTCACTCCCATCTGGAAATGTGACTCCCAATGGAGGGCCTATGGCTGCTGGTGGTGTGAGGCTTCTTTCAAATCTGATTTGGCTGAGTCTCACACATTCTTCAAAAAGTCTTATAGAAGCTTTGCGGAGTTTTGGCGAAAGTGCAACATCCCATGTGTCTTTGGTTGGGTTTCCCATGTTTGCTTCTTGATACGCCTCCTTTTTTTACGCCTTTATTTTTTCTGACCTCGTTTTCAGTGGTCCGATCCTCATTTTTCCTCTTTTCTTTGAGAAATTTATAGATGTTAACAGGCAAAGTGTGTCAGTATCTGGTTCATACCAAACTCCCAGTGGCTTGCTTTCCTTGTCTCGCATTTGGTTGGGTAACACCAGTGTTTTAGGAATAGGCCCAGGTGGAGGGCAGTGGCTCGTGCCAGCTGTGGCTTCAGACCTCCCACTTTGACCTGATAACACCCATGGTTTAAGGGAGAAGCCTCCAGCTTCTAAGATCTTTTCTACCCTTTGTTGGTCCATTTCAGCGTGTCAAAGTCATCATAAGAAGTCAGGATGTCGTCCACGTAGGTGTCTTCAACCAATACTCTGCGTTTCTCAACCAATGATGCAAACTGGGGAAGGTTAGCCGTTTCTCTCATGGCATCCTGAGCTATAGAGCCAGCTGGTTTTTCACCAATATTGACCCTGACAACAGCGAAGACTTCAATTTCATCCTCAGGGTTGTCTCTCCAGAGGAAGCGGTGGATCTCTCTATCTTTCAACCAGACAGAGTTATACATCTTCTTTACATCACCCAAAGCAGCATGCAACCTAGATCTGAATCTCAGTAGAACTCCTCTTATCTGATTTAACACATCTGGGCCGTTGTACAGTAAGTCATTCAAACTTACCCCCTTATATTCCTGGCTGCTGTTCCACACGATTCTCACAGGAGTGGTGGTTGAATGCGGATTTGGGGCAACGAGATGAATTTGTGCAGTTGCTGCAGCGTGACAGGTCAATTTACCTTTGCTATGTTCTCCAAGCCATAACAGAGGAGTTTATGTTCCACAACTACACCTTTTACTCGTAGTCTCGGCGTATCTTTTGGTGGCAACTGTCCTTTTCATATCTCCAACTCCCTGAATTATCAGCTTAATGTTCTCTCCTTTCAGTTGTAGACGCTCTGCAGCTTCATTGGAGATGTAATTAGCATCTGAAGCGAGATCAATCAGTGCACCGATGACATGGCCTGAATTTGATGTTACCTCTAAGAGCATCATTATGACAGGGTGTTCTATCAGCTTACAACTCGTGTCAGCACACCCTGTTGTTGATATCTTGTTTGAGAAGGCTTCTTTAAACTCTGCCTTAAAGGAGAACTTCGCTTTTTTTTAACCTGGGGTCTGTTGTCATCTTTCCTTCCATACATGTGAGTGATGT
>JBAMHX010000024.1:8732335-8742979 GCA_037177515.1 Pseudomugil tenellus
GATAGATAGATAGATAGATAGATAGATAGATAGATAGATAGATAGATAGATAGATAGATAGATAGATAGATACACTTTGTTATATGGAGCTGTTTAACAGAGAAAAAATATTTTAAATGAATCATGAATTATGATTTACAGTCAGCCTATTGGCCCACAAAACAACAATGAGTAACTTATATATAGCGCCATCTTCTGCCACTTATTCATGGTTGGGTCACGGGGGCAGCAGCCTAAGGAGGGAAGCCCAGACTTCCTTCTCTCCAGCCACATGTAAGCTCATCTAAGGGTATCCCGAGGTGTTCCCAGGCCAGACAAGAGATATAATCTCTCCAGTGTATCCTGGGTCTCCTCCTACAGTGACACGCCTGGAACACCTCACCAGAGAGGCTTCCAGGAGGCATCCTAACCAGATGCCCGAGCCACCTCATTTGGCTCCTTTCGATGTGAAAGAGCAGTTGCTTTATACTTAGTCCCTCCCAGATGACCAAGCTTCTCATCTCTAAGGGAGAACCCGGCTAACCTGCTTAGGAAACTTATTTCGGCCGCTTATATCCATGATCTCTTTCGGTCACTACCTAGAGCTCATGACCATAGGTGAAGGTAGGAATAAAGATCGACCGAGAGCTTCGCTTTCCGGCCCAGCTCCTTCTTCACCATGACAGACCAGCATGACACCGATCCGCCTATCAATCTCACGCTCCATCCTTTCCTCAGTCATGAACAAAGACCTGAGATACTTGAACTCCTCCATTTCGGGCAGGACCTTGTTTCTGAGCAGGAGAGGGCACTCCACCCTTTTCCGGCTAAGGACCATGGTTTCAGACTTGGAGGTGCTAATTTGGAGGGACTTGCATGTTATATCAAAGGGAATTTGATCTCAGGGACATTTTGACTACTGACTATATTTTTAACATAACAACACCAGTTATCTGTGCCAGAATTAAAATCTGAATATAAATGTGAACAGAGTGATGAACTCTGACGACAACTATGACAGCAGCAGGTCTCGCTTAGGTAAAACACATTATCTGTGCAACCTTTAAGAGTATGTCACCCTTGAATTCCTCATTGTATTAATATTTCTGTTCACTACCCTGTTATTCCCATGTCCCTGACTTATCACTCGGCCAAATCTAGGTGGCTAACTATGAAGCTTACAGACTATGAGTGCATACGCACTATGTTTGCGTGCCCATTCAGACTTGGGAGCAGGAATTAGCCACTGCTACCCCGATCTAACTTTTCTCATTACGTTGTTTGTCACGTTCTCATTTCATGCATTTCTTATGTCTGTTTAAAAAAATGCACAGTCCCATTGGCCAGGAGTTATTCCTTGAAGTAAAAGACTTCACTTTTTAAAATTGTTCCTGTGGATCATCTGGATGCTGTATGTGTGCTACCTGGAGATTATGACCACATAAGGAAATCTCACAATTATGCGATAAAGATTTAGGTCAAGTTTAACAAAACAGCTACTCTTTTCACGATAAACCTGTTTTAAAGTAATAACACATTGTAGATAAACTAGAAAACATGGGAAAATATGCCACAGAGTTTTACTTTGAGTTTCAAAGGACTGATAACCCAAAAAATTCTCATGTATTTTAAGGAAGGAGTCATGCTGCAAACAAGTTTTTGAGGATCAAAGATTAATTTATTCTCAAAAAGGTTTGTTTCGAAGGCTGAACATAATCTTCCATGTGATGACGGACCGGTAACACCCTTTGTAGAGTGATCTGGCTTAATGGGGACAGTAATGATGGAGAACAGGTGTGTATCAATCAGGTGCAGCTGCAGTTGGAGAGGGTCGATGAGGGTGTGACAAAAAGTGCTGGTAAAGCCAGGAAAGATGGGCATGAAAGAACTAAACTAAAAAAGGTAAAGTGTTTAGTTTTAGAACACCACCCTGTAGACAGCTGACCAGTAATTATATAAAATAGCTGATAAAATCCTGCATTTTGCCAATTTTACAAATAGCTTATCAGATAGCTCATCAACAACCCTTTCATGTATTGATGAAGTGTAAATTAAAACTAATCCAGTTACCAAAGCTTTATCAGACACATTAAAAATATACAACAGTGAAGGTGATTAGTTCATGAAAATGAGGTAAATCTTAAATAACTTTGAAAATGCTTGAGGTTTCAGACATGTAGTGTCATGTTCATGCTTGATAATAAGATTTTGCTCTTGTGACCCAAATTTGAACAGACTCAAAATGAAAAAAAAAAATATAGAAAAGAATAAAAACGTTTGTGTCAAGAAAAAGTGACAATAAAAGATTATGAAACTGTCATATGAATGGATTTGTCAAGATATTTGGGGCTATACAAATGTGGATTCTCAATCAAAAGTTGCAGATACTTTCTTAACTAAACTACTTGAATGTGTTTCCAAAGCATTTTACTCATCGTTATAGTTAGCATTACTGCATATCCCAACTGTCGTTGCATAAATAGTGTTTTTTTTAGTAGAATATTATATACTATTTTTAAAAATCAATAATAACATAGTCATAACCTATTGTGTCACAATCAACCTTTACCTCAATGGTTGAGGTAAAACCAAGGTTGAGGCTCAACCTTGATTTTTCAATATTTAATGAAATAAAAAACAGAAAAAAGTAAAACACCGAAGATTAATTTTATCATATGAATCTGTAAGTAGAACACATTTTTGTCACGGTGGGAGGGTGGAGAAGGAAGTGAGGATCCAAATGCAGGATGGAGGAGTTGGGAGGCAGCCAAAAATTCAAATAAACTGATTTATTTCAGGATTTGCAACCAGAGCAACGTCAGATAATTATAACTAATACTAATGATCCAGCAATGAAGTAAGAAACCAGGAGGTATAAATACAAACCAAGACAACGAGACACAAGTGAATACAATAACAAAAATACAGGTGAACTAATGAACAGAAACACATGGCAAAAAAGGAAAACTACAAAATAAAACAGGAAACCACAAAACACCCACACAAAGTCCAAAAAAGGTCATTTTGTTCTAAGTAACTTGTACTATGTACTGTATAGGACATTCTATAAGTGTTACTTAGAGAAGAAGAAAGTTACATTTTCTAAAAAAAAACAAAAAAACTGTAGTTGTTGTCAAACAACGGTATGCACTATTTTTTCTTTAATGAGAAAAATCTTCATGATGATCCCAAGGCTGAGTGTGGACTTGAAGGACCATTGCCTCTCCAATCATTTCTGCAAATGAAATGACTCAAATCTAATTCATGGAAAAGCAGAGAAACTCTTCCACTCATGCATATCTGAAGACTTATTTTTGAGCAGCACTGCTACCTGCAGGCAGGGGGATAAAGATGTCAAATACATACCAGGTGGCGTCCCACACACCAAAATTCCCAAGATAAAAATTATAGGATTTTGTTAGACCTCCAGTTTTTCCTGCTGCTTGCAGTGTTTTCACATTACTGATCATCACAAAACATTTAGTCTCTATCAACATTTGGTGTATAGTGAATTCATAGAACTATACACTAAAAAAGGATTGACTGCTTTGACTGCCTCATCATTACCTCATGAGTCATATGTAGAGAAGTTCATGCAAAACGCATTATAATCATTTTCATAATAGTTTTTCCCGAAAATGTCTGCTTATGTAGAACATCAGTCATCACTCTATATGTAATACAAAACTATTCAAACATGTTGAAACCACAAGGAAAGAAACATATCAGCAATTTCTCAAAGAGAAAGAAAGAACATTTTAAATGAGGAGTAAGTTAAATACATGAAGATGCTCAGGACCTCCTCCTGTGTCATCAGAAAATAATGGTTTATTTATGTTTTGAATAAAATAGCTATCACTTATTAAAAAAGGAACCAGAAAGCAAATGGTCAGAGTCTAAATTAAAATTTAAAGTTTTTCCTTGCAGTTATAAACATTCAGAGAATATAGAACTACTCAATTACCTGGTTTTTCATTGCATGGTGGTGCTTGGTATGAGCTGTGAAGGTTACAATAAGCAAAATTAACATATTAACATCAAAATCTAGGTGAGAATGCAAGATATCACTCTGACCTCATTTGCCATAATTTTCTCCATGGCTGGTCATGCAATGGAGTGTATCCAGATGCCCCAAGATGGAGCTGTTGGAAGCTCTGTCGGGTATAGCGTGAGAGGTCGAGACCATCCAGAGCTTGTCGGATCATTCCCATCACCTGATTTTTTTCTGTGGATAGATCACATAACGCAGCAGAAGAGTTGCTAAAGTCCTTTGTTTTACTCTGTTGGTAATTGAGACAACTGAAAACAAATAAAAAACTATTTTTAATAAGTGAATGTGAACTCAGTAAATGAATGGTTTGTTTGACAGAATGTGACAGCAGCTAAAAACGAATGCTGAAAACTTTAGAAAGTACGTTCATATTAACTGAAAAAAGTAAATCTTTCAGAATAATTAGTTGTAAACAGCCAAACATTTGACTAAATCGTTTATAATATGCCTTTCAGGTCACAACTTCATTAGCTGATTGTAAGCTACAGTTGTGAAAATATAATTATCAATCAGGCTACTTGGAGTCTTCTTCAAAAATTAAACAATCTGGTATCAGGCTGCTGCTGCACTGTTTGTTTGCTTAATTAATAACAATAAGTTTTTGTTTTCAAGTAGCTCAATATGTCTATATAAAATAGCTATTAAAGAATACATATGTATGCCACTAAGTTAAAGTTATAAGATAGCTCTTCCATTGTCTACATAATCTTAACTTTGTAGAAAAAGGATTCAAAGCTCTTTAAGAGTGGATGTATACAAATGTTCAGACTTCTGTAACGTGTGTGTCACTGCATTTGTTGCTTGATTTAACAAGTTGTGATAAAAAGAAATAACAGTTGTTATAGTTAAGCTATGATCGACATTTTAAGAAACAAAAAAGAAATGAGACAATTGCTAATTAAATCAGAACTAGGCAGTGCACAAAATCATGAGTGAATGATGTCCTTTCGCATTAGCATGAATCATTACAACTAATTTACCTAGCAATTTTCCAGTGGAACACTGACTGGTAATATAATACATGACTGAGTTCACAGCGTTTAAAATCTGTGAAGTACAGTTACTATAACAATGACTGTTTCCACTAATTATCACATCAAGTGCTTTTTAAATAATAGTGATTCTAAAAACTCAAAAAGCAGAACTAGCAGCAATAAAAAGGCATTTAACTTTGGTAATTGTCAAAAAAATTGATTCACATAATTGTTCAAATTTCCAAGGGATTGACAATCTTTTTGTAAAGAACATAAGTGAAATGTGGATAAAGGCCATTAAAAACATTTCCGCTCACATCCAAAGTGGGAAACTTTAAATTCAACATGCTTATGTGTCGATACTTTACATTCTGTTTAATTAAAATAATTTCTTACGCAATTATTTTATTTTATTGGAACAACAAATAGCATTTGCAGATATGTATGGGTCAAGCAGTTTATCCCTAAAAATGTGACAGGTGGCTTAGTCATAGACTTTGCCATTTATTTAAAAAACAGTCACCATGATCTTTAACAGTATTGTAACATGACAATTTTAGTCTTTACATCCCAGCACTACTCGTGACAATGGATGACTTTAGTCAGCTTGTAAGTATGCATCATAAATCGGGCCTTTTTTAAGTAAGAGCTATCATGAACAGTATTATTGTAAAGAGCCGCAGCTTTTTATTTGTGTGACCCACCCCCTCACACACACACACACACACACACACACACACTTAAAAACATTCATACATCCTCTTCAAAATAAATTGTATCACACCAATTACAGAGTGAGGACGGCTGTCAAATTTTTAATGACTTGTATAACAACAGAACTTAAATGTTTGTGGTAAAAAATGGATGTTACTGATTATACATCTCACCTCTTTCACCAGTAAGCAGAAGCCACTGCTGCACTGCGGACAGGGAGTCTGTCTGTAGGATCTGACAAAGCAACTCCAGAACCTCTCAACAGAAAAACGAGAATTTTACATCATTAGCTTGCAAAACACATCATTTCAGTTAATAACTGCTTTCTCAAAATGATTCAGGACACGAGTTGTGCTGAGGGGTATTTTCTAGCAGCAAATGAAATGCGGTGTAACCTTAACCCAAAGACGTGCATCAGTTTTTATGAAACTGGAACACTCCTTTTGATCTACCCTTTTTTTTATGTGCTGTATTTGTACTTGTAACTACAGCATACTAATGTGTGGGATACAGATGAGCTGAAGTGTAGCAGCATTTCACCATTAGTTCTTGATCTCGGATTGGTTGAGGATAGTTTGTAAGATGGTGCTGAGATTTCCGTTGATAAGACATGGTGGATGAAGGGATGATTCTCCCAGTTTGAGCTGAATATTGAGTCTTTCGGCGGATGAGTTCTTCCTTTGGTTGGCTCTGGAATAAATTTAAACATTATTTATGACGCGGGACCTTTAGAAAACATGCACTCATGGTAGGCGCTGCTTGAGACTCCGCAATAATGTTATATGTGCAAATTTCCAATATTAGCTACATTAAATGTTCTTGGTTTGTTTTGCTTTCACACTGCACTGTACTCAAGGGGACCAAACTACCTGGGCAGCATCATGAAGATACAACTGTTTGCTAGGATCGATTGCTGCACAAAACAAGGAAAAATGAAAAAGAAAGAGAAGAAAAAAAAGTCTGTCTCATCAATTGGCAAAAAACTGAAAAAGGCTCATTCACTGCAGCTTAAAGAAAAAGACAAAAAAAGCAAGGTTAAAGTGTTTGTTTTTTTATTTGATTTTAAAGAAAAACTATTTCCACTCATCATATCAGGTAAGGTTTGTTGTAGGTTTATTAACAACTTATTTAGTGGATCCATATTTGACTTCAAATGTGAATGTACTTTGACAAAAGGAAAAGAAAATATAGCTCACTTTTGATATCTCATCTGGCTTGTGATATCTATGCACTGATTCCTTCTTTTTGCTTGTGTACTGCCAAGTAATTACTACCTATATGCTTCTGAGGGGTTTACACAGGTCCTTGCACATCAATGCATTGAAAGTGAGTAGGAAGACAATACTAAAGGCAAAAGAAGAGTGAGTTAATGCTGTTTGAGTTTTACTTTTATTCAGAAAATGCATTACAAAGTGGCAAAACACAAGTGATGTTTTTTTTTTAAATACCTTTGTTTTGTCCTTTAGTGTTTGAGAAGACAAAGATACTTTGGCAGCTAGTTCTTTCAGTTCATCTCTCCAGGCCTCCGAGAAAAGTGCTATGAAATAAAGAGGGAAAATATGAAGGCTTCAGAGAAATAATTCCATTCATTTTTGTGCTTTTTAACATACCAGACTTGTTTTTGTTTCCACTGGCAATATTTTGAGCAAATGGATAGGCAAAAGCTTGCTCGGGGGCTTTTCGGATGACCTGGCTCTTGAGAAATGGATGTGGAAATAATGAAGATGTGACAAACCAGTCATCTCTCACTGCGCAAACAGGCCGACCATTGAGTCCTGTGGGATACAGAGACAAAACTCACTGCACCAGTACCATGGGATTGCATATTGAACAATAAGCCAATTACTTTACATTTCTTGTGTGACGTCTGCACATTTTTAAGTTCTTCCCTTAATTTAGTATTGTTCATTCCCCAGTGACTTCCCTTTAAGGAAACAGAATTCCACTTTGTGACCAACTATGAGTCTCCTCACACAGAGAGAATTACATAGTTAATCCTAGAAAATATACACAGCAGTGGAACTGAGTAAGCAGTTATTCATAGAAGCTGTTATAGCTGCAAATCAAGATATTCCTATGTATAGACGCTTTGTCAAATCTACTCATTGCAAATATAATTTCAAACCCAAGGCAAAAACAGAAGAATTATAACACAGAAGAACAAGAAGTCACATCAGACCATAGGAACAAAGGATAGTTTGCATCACGGTTGGAAATACAACGCTAATGACTTGTCAAGATAACCCCTCGTGTTGTCATTGAGGAAACGTCTTTCAACTGTGAGTTTGATTTGACTACATTTATAAACTTGCAGTAAAATTACAAAAGATCAACATTATCACAAAAGAGAAGTTAAGCACGTGCCTTAAAGACATTATTGCGTTTAGCATTTCAAAGAATTCCAGTACAAGTGTTGCTAGTTTGGCGCATTTTGTAAGAACTGCATTCTTTCATTCTGAAGCATTTGCAGCTGTTAATGCTTCTGAAAAGATGTTGACATGTTGCCATGGGGATATTTGGCTACATCAAATCTGATTCCTGCATGCAGAAAAAAGAGCTGGCTGTTGTGATTCCTCCCGAAGTGCAAACAAAGGTTGCTTAAATTACATGTGAAGATAACTCCCCAATGGGGAAGTGTATGAAGTCAAAATGAGAAAAACAAAATTTTAATAAAATGTTACCTTGTATACAAAGGCCAGTAGTTTCACAGTCTATCCTATACACATCCATGATAATATTGTGCTTTTTGCAATATGCACCGTACTATAGTTTTGCCATACCACTCATTTGTTGCTGCAGGTTCCCAGAGCTGAGAAGCCTGGGTCTGCATTTCTCTTAAACTGCTCTCCTGCCCTGCCCACACTGAGCAACCATAGAGGTGCCGTGTGTAGTTGCATGCAGGGGTCGTGTCTGTTGACGAGAGTGCAGGAGCAGCCACATGCACACCTTCTGGAGGAGATGGCGCTCTAAAGGGAGTCTCACTGTGCCGTGTCAGAGCAGGAGAGTCGCTGTTTGCTCTGCTTAAGCTGCACTTTTCTTTTTTAAAGCAATAAAACTACAAAACCGCAAGGTACAATTAACACGAACTGAAGGTTAAAAGCTCATAAAAGTCCATTTAGCATAATATGGGACCTTTAAATCTGTGATCTACGCCATTTTCACCAGTTATCTTAACATTTTACTTATGATTCACTGTTGCTTTTTTTTTCTTTGGATCTCTGCTTTCTTCTAGCTGACTGCTCTGCATCTCTGTTACATCAGCAAAGCAGGATATTTTAAATGAGAGTAAACAGTGATAATTGCTATTGCATATTTGATCGATTCTATGTCTTTTGAATAATGATGATTGTTAACAGCCGATTACAACCAGGGTTGCCTTAAAAGCAAGAGGAAGAGAAAACCTTCATACCTCCACCACAGAATCAGAGAAACTATTAACAAAGGTTCAAAACATCTCTGACATCTGTAACACACAAACACAAGAAAATATTTGCAACAGAGGAGCTCATGTTGATTGGAGATGTTTTCTTATTCAATCAAATTAGCATAATTTATAAAAACGATAATGTTCATTTTCCATGCTTACCTTGAATATGCCTCACCCTTTGTGGATGAGGATTGTGTCGGGAGAAGAATGAATGGTGACTCAAGGCACCGAAACATGGGCTGCTTTGCGTCAGCAGTTTGCTAAGTGCAGCAGTAAATGGAACCTGATGGTTGTTATTGTGGCTCCGTCCTCCTGTTGTCACCCTGGAGTCTGGTGTGTCTTTCCTCAGCATTTCTGAATAAGAACTAGAAGGCTTGCTTCTAACCTGAAGAAATAAAGAAAAGCTGTAATGTTGAGTGTCGTATGAAGTGAAGTAACAGAAAAAAAACTCCAACTTTGATTTTACCTTCTTTGTCAGTTCCAAAGTTAACACGCATGCTCTAACATTCTCAAAGTACCTCTTAACAAATGCAGGACAGCGATGCATTTAACTTCTTTTTTGGACAAACTGGGTGTTTTGCTGTCTGCCAGAATGATATCTTTTATAAAAATAATTCCAGATTAACAATAAAGAAGCTTGAAGATTTTACCTCTATAAACAGGCTCCAGCTTAAATCCTGTGGTACTCAAAGCTCTGTGTTGCCTTTTGTTGCTAAGAAACCTGAACTAAACAATGGCATCTGTTTGCTGGCATATTCAACCTGTTCATTTACACATCATTTATGTTGCAAATGTGTGATCTACAATCACACTGTTTCATCATAAACTCATTGTATCCAAAGAAAAAGCTCAAATGACGCTGATAAAAAAAACCAGCATTTCGCACCTCTAATGACAAAATGTAGGTTTTTTTCAGTTTTTTATGTGCATTGTATTTATATTCATAAAAAAAATATTGTTTCATGATGCACATTTATCCCATGTAGAAAAGAAAAAAGCTTCACAGGTAAAAAAAGGATCAAACTGTTTATTTTTTAATTAACCTATAATTGCCGTATTTGTTTCTATACTGTTGTGATCGGACAACAATATCAGTTGTATACATCCATCCATCCATCCATCCATCCATCCATCCATTCTCTAATCCTCTACTGCTTGTCTGGAGTCAGATCACAGCAACCTAAGAGATGCTATGTAAATGATAAATGAAAAATACTTTATTAATCCCAGAGGGAAATTCAAAATCTGTTGTCATTTGGTTCAGCTGGTTGGAGTTTTTCAGGCACTGGAACAAGGCAGAACGTTTTCCACATTACTGGTATTGTTTTCTGACTCAGACTGGTGTTGAACTAGTGCTGGAGAATCGGACATAGTTGCCTTGAGCAGGGAACTCTGGGACTCGCACCATCTGGACCTGACACAAGGAGATGTGGAGGGAGATGAGGTTGTGTTTAGGTCCTTGACTGAGCTGCAGGGTGACAGAGTGGAGGTGTGACAGG
>JBAMHX010000024.1:8747460-8770782 GCA_037177515.1 Pseudomugil tenellus
ATAAAATAAAATAAAATAAAATAAAATAAAATAAAATAAAATAAAATAAAATAAAATAAAATAAAATAAAATAAAGCCTGGTGGTTCAGAGTAATGTAAAATGAAATTCCTGATAGAACGTAATGGCAGATGACATTTTGTGTCACAAATAATACACCTTCCTGTCTGCAGCTCACATGCATAAAATTTAGGCCAACAGTAATGAGAACTAATAGCAAAAACATATTATGAACTAAGCCTCATATCAGAAACTGCTTTTCGTGAGGAGAGATATGTATTTCCCATTACCAACACTCTTTATTATCAATTTGTTAATTATTTAAATGTATATATTTTAATGTAAGCAACATCAAAAGAAAAGCAGCCTGGTGCATGTTTGCATCTTCTCTGCTGGACAACCTTGGTCAGGGCTATTCCATTCACTCGTATTACAGCAACAATTCTGACTTAAATGTAACCAAGAACCTATCCGGTTCTGCACAATAAATCATTCCTTCCAGGTGTGTTGGGGCAGGGAGACTTTGAAAACCTGCAGGACTGCAACACTCGTAAAATTTAATTTATTATCCATGTCCAAGACCAAATAAAGAATGTTTTTTTTCTCGCATTCTTTTTTCAACAAGAGCTTGAAGGTTGATAAAAGGCCAGAGGGAATTGTTGTGGCTTCTGTATATGAGATTAACCATTTTTAACCTTGATATAGTCTTGGTTAGTGTTTAGCTGCAAACACTTGTTTACAGAAAAGAACATATGCCCCATGTTCCCCTCCCATGTTAGCCAATGCATAGCTTTATACTGTATTATACTGGGAAAAGATGAGGTGCTATACACACGATAAAATATGTGATTATGATGGTTAGTAACTTCTGTCTTTCCTTGTATTCAGCTGTCTTTTCACTCAGTTAATTATTGGATTTATTTTAGAGAAGACATTGCACTGTACTCAATCAGCTCATTAAAGCTCATCTGTACCTAAAATAACCACAGTTTAAACATTTCTCTGTCAGCCTCCATTGCTGCAGCAACAGCTGCTGTTGGCTTTTTCATTTGTTGTTTTGCATTATAATTTCATGCTCTGCAGTTTTGTGACCAATTATCCTATTTGCCTTTTGTTTGGGGAGATAATTAGCAAACGTTAGCATGTTAGGACACTGAACTAAAATGGCAACCATTTTGTTATATTATGTTTTTGCACAAATACCAAAGGCAGACCTCTAAGCTTTGAAACACACTGGTCCTGAACTACAGGCACCTCATTCAATAGGTGGTGAACTAATGCAAAGAGTTTCAAAGCAGCACACAAATTAAAGATTTATGACCTCATTTTCACCTCATCTATATTCTAAAAAGTGCATTAAACAAACATTCAGACAGTGCTTCTAAATATATATTTGGACGGTATATGCAGGACGTTTTTTTTCTCTATAAATTAGCATAAAGTTCAAGGTGGAGTTCAGTGTCTTTCCCAAGGGCACTTGGCTAGCACCTCCAACTTGTGGAGGTGCAGGCAACCTTGCAATGTAGGAGACAGTCAGTGTATACCACTAAGCCACGACAACTCTGGTAAATATAATCGTAAGCTGCCTATTATAGTTGTCTATTTGTGTAGAAAACAGTAATGTTTCTGGAAACTAAATTATTTCTATTTAAGGTAATAGTGGCACCAAAGTGCTGGTTTACATAAAAAAAAATCCTTTTTATTTTATTTTGTAAGTCATTGTAAGTCATTTTTTTCAGTAACGCCCAAAGCGTTACTGAAAAAAATGACTACAATTTTTTTTTAAAAAAAATATAACTCAAGCTTAAAGATAAAAACTAATTACTGATTCTTTGAAACTATGTATATTTTCTGCACCATCTCACAAATTATTTAGACCAGCTTTTTGTACTCAGCTTCTTCACCATCACTGATCCACTCCACAACAGCAAAGTAATCAGAGTATTTCTGCAGATGACTGGAAGGATTGTATAGGAAGTGTGAAGTTTAGAATGTGAAGACAAGCAGAGAGAGTTTAGTCCCTTGTGATGCTCCATTGATGCCGACCACCATCTCAGACACACAACCTTTCAGTCTCACAAGCTGTTGACTATTAGGTAGTCATAAATCCAAGTGATCCACTTAGAATTAAAGTTTCTCACATGACATGTCAGGCTGAAGTGTATTAAAAGTGCTTGATAAATCAAAGAACATTATCCTCAAAGCACTGCCTGATTTGATGAAAGTAAACTCTTTCAAGCTGGTAGATCTTCATTATGATAATCAAAATGGATCCTGAAAGATGTTCTCTTTCTTATTCAGGTGAGCTGACAATAGTGCAGGACTATCATGATGTGAGAAGCAGAGTCTCATTTATATAAAAAAAAAAACTGTGTAGCATCTATTCTAAAAGTGTATAAAAAAAGCAAATGCTGGAAATAATCTAAGCAAAAAAAAAAAAATTTAAAAAGCAGATTTATGCAAGCCCCTTTATAAATCACACCAGCACCTCAACATTTTCAGACAAGGTTCCACCTGGTGTTCTTCGCTCTACACGCCCACATTCAACCATAAGTGATTAACGCAAAGCACTTCATGAATAGCAATGTGTTTTTAAATGGGCCTGCTGATCAACGTATTTCATTAGTTACAATGACAGACAGAGAAAAAACAGAAAAGAAATGCAATTTCACCAAGGTCGGAGGGTAAAAAAAATATTTTGTTTGATAGCCACAGTAGTGGTATGACCAATTAAAGGAAGTGTTGTGACTAGAATGCCTTTGTGATACGGTGAATGATAAATGCTGTTCTGCAAAATCAGTAAAACAACTGATGAAAAGAAAGAGATGAGGACCTTATTGACGTTATGTCTGACATTTCAAACACAATATTGGAACTTTCTAAAACTGATTACATCCTTACAGAGCCGTGCTTTGTGTTGATATTCCCAGGAAGGAAAATGTGTGTCAGGGTCATCATTCTGAGAAGGAGGAAGCTCAGAAGGAGATGGCTGACATGCCTCAGTGCACGCTGTGGAGCACATCTCACATCTGGAAGATCTACCTCGGTCAGATTATAGCCTATATAAAACACACACTTGTTGGCTAATTCTATAACTGGCAAGAGCTTGTTGCAGGAACCTGGTAGTGTTTGCAGTGGGATGATGATCAGGCAGGTCGATCTCACCAGTGCTGGACCCAGTTCAGCACATAGAATGCTCTGGAAGTCACCGTGATGGACCAGAAAATGCTGATAGCTGTAAAGAATTCTCACATTTGCAAGGTCTTCCAGCAGAGCTATTGCTTCTGCATTACGCTGGGCTCACAACAGTGGTTAAATATTTACAGCAATCTGTTTGATCAGGTCACACCTTGTCTCGGTTTATGCGTTAATCTGAGGTACACATCGCCCTGATGATTGCCGTTTTACTCAAAAATAATGCAGTTTGTTTCACTGCTAGATTCTGTGCGTGTTCAGATGGTTGGGTTTTTTTTTATCCACTGGAATAAGTCAGGATGCTTTCCACAGCACGGGAACTCTTTTGACTGGTGTTGAAAGGGAGCTAAAGAATGTAACATAGTTGTTTTGAGCAGGTTTTCATAACCTTGGGTCTGATCGGGTGAATGGCACCCTAAGCAGCCGCCTAGCATACTCATATGCTGTCTACACAGCAGAGGTGTGCGAGGATGAAATGACACAGCGAATGTTTCTAGAACCCAGATGACTTATAAACATTTCAGAAGGCTTTATTTATTTTTTGGTATTTTCAAGCAATCCCTGAGGAGTTCGTGCTTTGTGTTACTTTAAGGTGTTCCCGCATGCGTGGGATTACAAAGCAAAGTAAGTTTATTTGTATTGTGCATGTCATGTACAAGACAACCATGTGACGCATAATGACAGTTCCCATGTAAGTGGAGAAATCCTGTTAGAGTCTTATTATTCATGTTATTTAACACATGTACACATCTGCTAAAAAGTAAACTGATCACCTGTTTTTTAAAGTTATCTCCTTAAAAGCACACTTTAGGATTTGGAGCTGAAAAATTCCAACTCAATATTTTTTCTTTTTCTTCTTCTAATTGTTGTTATTTAGATGATAATATCACAGACGCAAACACATATTTAGGCCATATGTATAATTTTAGTTAACTTGACTCTGTACATAATAGCAAGGTGTCAGTGAAAAGCAGCAATCAGCTCAGTAGAAAGCAAAACAAAGCAGCAACTCTCACCAGGACATGCCGTAACAAAGCTTGCTGTAGAAAATGCTGTGACATTTGAACACAAACTCATCCAATAATTATGTCCCCGAACGGGAGTGTCGGGAATATTATAGTTTCGTCCTTCGTGTGAGAACGATAACTTTAACTATTTTTACAATTTGATTTTGATAATCGGTATATCTGTTTAGGTCCCCAAGGGGACGACCTGTATTGAGTTTTTCCATTTTGGGATTCATGGTTTACCTGCCAGGTGGCGCTTTATGCATAAATGATCACATTTTTTACTATATCTCTGAAACTGCTTTGAATTTCATTTCAATACTCTGTTTATCTGTTTAAACCCCCAATGAGACGATCTGTATCAAATTTCACGATGTTTGGATGAATAGTTTCCCCACGGGTGGCGCTTTATGCACGAAAAATCAGATTTTTGGCTCATCTCTGAAACTATTTCTCTCATTGACCTCAAATCAAGTGCAAATAAAAGGTAATGACCTCAAGATACATCCTGTCCCGACGTCTTACCGGGCCAGTTCAAAGTTTCCACACCAGATGGAGCTTTGTGACTGAACATGTGCAGCTTATATTATTTTATTGTGTCTATCTGAGGATTCCAGAATAGGAGGGGGATAACATCAGAATGTTGGAAAACATCAGAAAGAATATACAACATTTCAAGATTCTGGTTCACGTGTAAAGTTGGCTGACAAATAAAAAGTAACATTATAGTTGGATTTGGAGCAGAAATCCTCATGTTCAGGTTTACACATTGTTCCTGTTCCTTATTTGATGACCGTCCACCACAGTATGGTCCATTCCTTCTGCTCTTCATATGGTGCATGTGGTCTGTACAAATGTGAAGGACGGTTCCCTCTGGGTAAGGACATGGAAGGCGAACCCTCAGCTTATGAAGTGATGAGACGCTTTCTTGAGCCATAACCTAGAGACCAAACATCTTTTCTGTGTCTATCTTTAAACATGGCTATTTCTGCTGATATGTGGGGAACTTTGGTGGTGATGGTGGGGGTCAATAAGGTCCAACCAGTAGGACCAACTAGCTTTGAACATCTGCCTCAAATAGCCATTCAATGAAATGCCAAGTTAGAAGCTTCCATGTTGATGTTTTACTGCCCCAAAGGTTGCTGTAACTCATCTAAAAGTAAGAAAACAGATCATTTTGGAATCCAGGTATGCTCCTAAACACACAGTCTGATTGAAAACCTACTCACGCACACAAACACACACACACATGTATGACAGCCAACCAGCTTCAGCAGCAGCGACAGCAGGAGGCAGCGCAGCATCCAGATGCACGCGCTGCTTTAAAAACACGGTTTCAGCTCGGATCCCGCGCTGATTTATCTTCTTTGCCTCCTCAAAGTTCTCGGAACTGAAGCCAGACATACAGATGAAGGATGGCAGCGGCTTCTACAGACTCGGGACAGAGCTCCTCCAGAATAACTCCCGAAGTGCTGCAGGAGATGCTTCAGTACTACAACCTGAGCCGTCAGGAGTTTATCAACACCTACAACATCCAGCCGCTTGTTTACATCCCCGAGTTACCTTACAGCGCCAAGACCACCTTCGTTATCATGTATGTGGTGATTTTCGTGCTGGCTTTGGCTGGAAATAGTTTGGTCATCTACATAGTGGTGAAGAAACGGGCCATCCAGACCGCGACGGATATTTTTATTTGCTCTCTGGCAGTCAGCGACTTGCTCATCACTTTCTTCTGCATTCCTTTCACTTTGTTGCAGAATATCTCCTCTGAATGGTTTGGCGGTAAGGTTAAACTTGTATTTTAATATCTACTTAGTAGAATGTCACAAATTAGAGTTATTTCAATCCGAATGACTACTAATATGGGAATTAAGCAAAAAAAAAAAAAAAAAAAAAAAAAAAAAACTAGGTCTAAAACTGGGGGGCTAAAACTTTATGAAAATGTGGGTCCTGGTGAAAAATTATAAAAATTAATTAAATATAATTAGTAAAAACTCAATTGCATTACGATTCTTGATAAGGGTAAAATGTATTTAAATGCAAACAGGTTGAACTAAGTGAGGGGACACAAATATGTCACAGACTGAGATAAAACATATTATTTTGTCAAACTCTGAGCAAAAAATATTTTTTTCTTTCTGGATATGATGCACAATAAGAAGCAGAACATTATTCATGCTTTTACTAAACATTAGGATATCACTAAAAACACTGACAGCAGTGAGCAAACAGGTCAAAACATGCACGTCTCCCAGCATGTAAGCACTGATTCTGCAAACATGGAACCACAAAGCCCAGCAGGAGTGTGTACATTCAAATGAGAAATAAGCTTTTGTGTTTCCTCAAAGCTAGTAAGAGAAAAAAAGGTATAGGATGATGCCGAAGCATGAGGGAATAGCTGAGCTGAGGATGATTGGACAGATCTATATGAGGAAAAATAATACAATGAATGCCTTTTGATGCATTTAGCCTAAATCCTACACATACACACCACATCATTTTGAGACTATGTTAATATGTGCTATTTCTTCTTATATAAAGACATTGCAGTCATTCGCACCATTAAACATACAGCTGAATGGGTTTGCTGCTTTAGAAAAATTAGATTCTTTGTTTGCAATGTTTGTAAGAGCACAAAAGCAAATATGCACATTACTATATCTCTGACTCTTTCTGACTTTGTTTGCTGGGAAACTGCATGACAGTCGTGACCTCTCTGACTCAGGGCCATTCAGAAAATAATTATCTTCTTATTTAAGGGAAGCTCAATGCTTTGACCAGCAGACATATAGAAAACAGGAGCTGTGTATCTCTTAGCAACACTGTTGTTGAGATGTGACCACAGTTATTGGTGCATCAGAGCAGCACTAATATGTGTTCCTGTTATGTTCTCCATTATCTGTGAAATATGTGCTATAAGAAATGTTTGCTTTGTCACTTCGATTCATTCCCTGATGATAAGGATCTTGAAGCTTTTTATTTTTTTATTTTTTTTATTTTTTTTACTATTTTTCAGTGACTCATTGTTCTACTTTTCCTGTAGGAGTTCTGGTTTGCAAGACTGTACCCTTTGTACAGACTACAGCCATAGTGACAGGCATCCTCACAATGACCTGCATTGCCATTGAGAGATACCAGGGCATTGTTTTCCCGCTGAAAATGAGGCGGCAGTACTCGTCCAAAAGAGCATACAAGATGTTAGGTATGTTTTCAAGAGTGCGTTATTTATTCATTTAGGAGTTTATTCATGAGATCTGAATAAACAAAATTCTTATTTATGTTTTTTTCCAGACTTGTATGACATTTACATTGAATTTTTGGCCTTTCTACAACCTAAAGTCACACAATCTTCGAGATACTGAGCATATTTACTTGCAATATGTGCAGAAAGATGCATTAATCTCAGTTCTTAAAAATAAATTAAAAAAACAGTCTACATACACACACACACACACACACACACACACACACACACACACACACAGGAACAGAGATCCTAGAAATGTGGACGAACCAGACTGATAGCTTGTTAATTATGTGATAGAGGTGTTGAAACCTACAGCTTTCAATAAGACAATTTGGCATCAGCAACATAATAGCTTTTCTCGGATTTCCTTTACAACTTTTGTATATGTAAGTTATGTACTGTATATATTCTTGTTGTTCTTATTGGAAAAGTTCTTTTGCAAATTGCATCTGTTTTTGGGACATATCTCTTTGCATCCTGCAGGGATTGTGTGGATTGCCTCTGTGATAGTGGGTTCACCCATGCTGTTTGTGCAACAGCTAGAGGTAAGTGCATTTGAAAGCAACCCAACACAAAATGACTTTCTATAGTATCCATTAGCTTTGCCTTCTCAAAAAACCCTTCACAATATAATTGAATGAATAAAAAGGTAATCAGACTCAGAATTGCACATTTATATAAATATCAAAACCGATGAACAAATACAGCTTAATGTTTTTGAGCTCAATTAGACTTTTTTGTCATGTATTTAATGTCTAGGAGATTAATTTTGTCAAAACATTTCTTAATTTTTTTTCACTATGCACAACTGAATTTAATTGGTCAGAACAGTCAATTAACAGGATCATTTACAGTTTTTTTTACTGTTTATTACACACTAAAGTGAACATTTACACCTAATTACCAGCTGTTCACACACAAGAGACAAACCAACAGTTCAGATTTACACAACAACAAACACACAAACAGCTTCACACTTTTTGCAAACTATTACACACAGTGGTTTGTCAAACTACACACTCACATTGTCACAGCTTACACAAAGGTAATAGTTGTGAGGTTACTTTCTTCTCATTACAAAGCATCAGCTTGCCAATCACTACACTAATGAACAAGTTGCATAAACACTTCCACCAGGTGTGAAAGCACACATGCTTAATTAAAAGCATAGCCCTCCGGTAGATGGGCTACTCTGTACACAACCTCCGGCTCTGCGACTGTGTGTTCCTCATTCAGGCCATGGAGGAGGCCTGTGATGTCATTCAGGCAGCATCGGGCGAATTTGCTAGAAAGGGCGATTCTTCCAGCAGTGGCTTGCTCTCCAAAACCTATACAAACCTATGATGTGGATGAAATACTGGCCTGATCCAGCCAGACAGAGAGATGTTGTTGTTGTTTTTTCAGTTTTTCTTAGAGTTGTAGTAAGAACGTTCTCTTCAGAGTTAAACGTATTCACGACACTCAGTAATTTTTATTTGTCTATAGATTTTTATTTGTCTGCACTTTATAGTTGTGAGACCAACTATAATTTCTGACTTCCACACCTGATCGTGTCACTGTAACTGAGAATGGTAAATATTATTAGTGTTGTCCAGTACCTGATAATTTTATTGTTCTTTGTACTTATATACCTTGTAGTATCATGAATAGTAATATAGGTTAGATTCTACTTTTTGGAATGATCCTTTACACAGTTTAACAATGTCCAGTAAAAAGTTCCTACAATAGGTCTTTTCACAAATGTGTTTTGTGTTGACCACAGTAGTACACAACTACAGGGAATTGTGTCTTATCATTTAAAGTCTGTGGGAGAAAAACAAATACCATTTTCAAAAATGTGTGTAGACGCTTTCACCAAAGTGTGTCATATTGCAAACTATGAGGATGTTTTTGCGAATTTAGCATATTATTTGGATAATTGCATATATTGCGTGAATACAATCATTTTTTTAAAAAAAAAACTGCTAAATTTTCTGGGTCATAAGGATCAAATTTGTACTGCAGTTTGATTATCAAGAGAACTGAAACATTATAGTAACAAAACAACTAATAGTTTTCAGTTATACACTTAATGCCAAGACAAGTTGTGGACCAATCAGTATCAGCTATGGATGAGCTTCGAGAGTAAAAACACCTTCTTAAGTACTAAAACACAAGTTAGTAAAAACTCTTAAAATTTTATTCTAATGAATTCTTTACAGGGCTGCACGGAGGCGAGGTGGTTAGCGCTGTAGCCTCACAGCAAGCAGGTTGCCAGCTCGATCCCCGGCTCGGGCGGTGGCCTATCTGTGTGGAGTTTGCATGTTCTCCCCATGTTAGCGTGGGTTCTCACTGGCATGTCTTTGGACTCCCACAGTCCAAAGACATGCGCCTTGGGGATAGGCTGATTGGGGACTCTAAATTGCCCATAGGTGTGAGTGTGTGTGTGCATGGTTGTTTGTCTATATGTGTCTATATGTGTCCCCTTGTGATGGGCTGGCGACCTGTCCAGGGTGTACCCCGCCTCTCGCCAATTGTCTGCTGGGATTGGCTCCAGACCCCCTGCGACCCCGTTTGGGAATAAGCGGTAGAAAATGGATGGATGAATTCTTTAGAATTTTGGATCTATTGCATTCCGATATGTTACTAAAACACTTGGGAGTTACTGCCATCACTTCTTACGAAAGCTCATTTAGCTTCTCTTTCTATCTACAATCTCTACTTTCAGAAAGTGAGCAAAGATGAGTTTGGGAACACAGAAAGAGTATTTAATTATCAATTTTGGCATTTGGCTATACTTGATCATAACATATTGTCTTCCAAGACCCTTTAGACATTTAAACTTCTTCATTCAATATGGAAGCTCAACCTGGGATGTGTAATGTCCCTTTTCAGCTGGAAACCCTGGCATCAGCCTTGGAGGAGAATTCTCCTTCCAGTTGCTTCCACTAACCTGAAAGCTGCTGCTGCTCAATCTGACTGACGCATCATCTTCAAAGAGCAAAGATGTAATTCTGAACTTACCAAAATTGACCCTTTGGCTGCAGTTAGAAGTAAAAGTTATTAGTGAAATCACTGAGAAAGACTCCACCACTAGGTTTTGTCAGCAATGGAGCATCTCTTGGGCAACATAATTTATATTGTGGGTACTTCCACTGATGATTAGTGGTCGCGTGTAGGTAGCCCACTGATGCTGTGGACTTATAGACTGTGGACTTTTTTTTTAAGTCTGTTTGTATTGAACATTTGGTTCAAATATGTCCCACATCTGCTGCTTCTCTATGTCTCTGCGGGAATCTGACTGGCCGAACTCAGTTACAGGCCCATCATCCATCATATATGTCATGATAAAAATCACATAAATACTGAATACTTTTCTTCTTGGCTTTCTCCAGGTGAAGTATGACTTCTTGTATGATCACTACCACGTGTGCTGCCAGGAGAGTTGGAGTTCTTTGACTTACAGGCAAGCGTACACCACCTTCATCATGGTGGCGCTTTTCTTGCTTCCTCTGGCAGCCATGTTGTTCCTCTACACACGCATTGGCATTGAGTTGTGGATCCGCAAAAGGGTGGGCGATGCTTCGGTCCTCAACACCATGAATCACAGGGAGATCGGTAAGATCTCAAGGTGGGTATGACAGCATATAACATTTAATAATCACAATAATTTGAGGAAGTTTTTTTTTAACTGTTATGCGTATATTTGGTAATGGTGGAACTGATTCTTCATCAAAGAATCATTGATCTGATCAAATTAAATGTGTTTCGGGGCAAAACTGCTAATAAGTTTGATCTCTCAGCATCAACAGGGGATAATATTGGAAAAAAAGAGACTCTGAATCTTAAAAACCAAGGACATTAACTCTGTTTAAGAATACATTGTTGAACTGTCAGCAATATTTCTTTTGCACTCGTGTCTTTCAAATTGAAGTTTGCAAGAAAATAATGAAGCATCTTTTTGAGTTTTTGTTATATTTTCAAAATGTTCCGAATTCCTCCAGAAATGGGATTTGCAGCACTTACACAGAGGTGACAGAATCCTCACTGGGAGGAGGTTTTTTAACAGCATTGTGTTGAGAAGATGTTGAAAACAAAACTAGAGATTGGAAATCACAGCCTGTAGATGTCATGGAGTCTAGAAAAAAATGGTCAATGAAGACACACAAGCTTCATGCTGACAACAAAAAGTCGTTGAGGCATTTTAGTTCAATACAAGAGTTTAGGGAATTATGCTGCTGCTGTGTGATCATTTTTGCCCATTTTTCATTGAATGAAATTCAGTTAAAACGTCGTCAGTTAAAATACACATCATAAACATGTTTATTTTTTCCTCATCATTCTTAACCCACATTTCATTGGTGGATGAAATGTGGAAATATGCCAATACAACTTTAACCAACACAATGTCGCTCATGCTTCAGCGACATGGTAAAAGGTATGAAATGGCAATTGTTGATTATGATAAAGGAATTGCAGCTTTAACTGAGTGACAGCACATGCCTGGGAAGGGGTTTTAGTCATGCTTAGCTCAGTTAGTGCAGAAAAGGTATTAAAGGTGTTCAGTTTCACACATTAAAGGGAGATTTTCAACCACAATGCCAATTGAAATCTGGGCTAAATAAAAATACTTAGTTAATCAGTGAATCTAAATTGTTTTCGAATTGATTTTAGTCTATATTTCATTGAGTTCTTTTAGCCAAAAGATGCTCTGAGCTTTGAAACCGGAAGCAGGGAGAGAAGTAGTTTCAGACTGGAACCAAATAAAGTTTAACTGATAAAATTCAATAACACTAAAATGTGAGGACAGTCATATCAGAATAAAATATTTTTACTGCTGCTTGAAAAGGGGCACAATAGTGGGAGGGAATTCCAGTGTGTTTTCGTCTCACTGCTGCATCTCTTTGGTAGTTTCATAGCATAATGCAATCATCCATGTTTCTTATATAAAACAACAGGAAAGGATGAGATGTGTTAAATGCTTGTACTTGTAGTGATTGTCCAGCAATATTAACCAAAGTGTTTTACACTACTTGACACAACCCACTGACCTTCTGATTGAAAGCTTTTCATATGTATATGTTTATATAACTGTTTTTTTTTCCTTTGACAGGAAGAAGAAAAGAGCTGTTAAAATGATGGTCACCATTGTTCTGCTCTTCACCATTTGCTGGGCACCATTCCACACAGTTCATATGCTATTCGAGTACAGTAAGTATTGCTTGATTCATTAAAGGAAATCCGTTTGTTTTATTAGCAACTTCTTTTTAATTTCAGCGTCTCTTGCATTGATAATTTTCCAGATGATTTGGAGAAGAAATATGATGGAGTGACTCTTAACATGATCATCGCCATCGTTCAGGCCATTGGGTTCTTCAACAGCTTCAACAATCCCATCGTGTACGCCTTCATGAACGAGAACTTCAAGAAGAGCTGCGTCTCCACCCTCTCCCACTGCATCCGCAAGCCTAACCAGCAAGTGGCTGCGGTGGCACCAAGACTGAGCGTGCAGTTCATCAAGCCCCAAAGCAGAGAAGTGTTCCTAAAACCGGATGAAGGCAACAGCTTGGAGAAGCGTTCCGCAGAAAAAGGCCATTCGTGCTCATCGCATGAGGAGAGCTCCCTGGAAATAATAGGAGAAAAAATCTCCACCATTCAAACAGAGCTCCCTGCAAACAGCTCCTCTCAAGTCAAATGAGATTGGACAGGATTATAGTTTCAGGTGCTCTTACTTTCATATTACCATTTACTGGAACATGCCATTTGTGAGTGTCAAAATGATTTGAAGGCTCACACTTGTGGATCAAAGACCCAAAAATTCAACAGCTCGACAGGTTTTCTCTGCAGCGCCAAGAGGCAGAGCATGCTTTTTCATTCCGGTCTCATAGCGGCATTGCGAAAAGGATTGTGAAGAGACATTAAGAACAGGCAATTTTATTGTAAGACATTACCTTCAAATTATCATCAAACAATCAAAAACTATGGATTGTGACCTTGTGACACACGTTTGATTTGAGCATGTGAACAAACACTTATTTTCAAACTCAACTTCATAGCACACATCTCCTTTCTGCACCTTTCACCACTACACACTACCACACTCAGCAGTTCCTTCTTTCTTTCCAGCATCCTTCCTTCCGCTTACATTTACATTATCCCGTGTCAGTCACAATGCATAAAAACTTAAGCATTGCTTATGTCTCTGGAGAAGTTTATCCTTTTAAAGTATTAAGAAATTACACTACAGCGTCTTCAATGTTCTCAAAATACAGCTGCAAAGGTGTGCCACTCCTTTTACAGACTGCACATTTTTGTTGTTTTTCCTGAACTCACCTCACACTGATGCAGATTTGGCTGTACGTTTAAGTGCACATACATCTTCAAAAGTCATTGTCTTTGCCACCTGATCCATTATAACTACTCAAATGATATTAAGACAGATGGCCTTTTTGCTGCCATTGAACACCTCTCGCTCTGAGAGGCACTTTAACTCCAAAGTAACAACATTACCATTAGCCTGTTCACCGCATATCAATGTATAAAAAGGGTTCTGAGCGATTACCTTAGTCCTGTAATGAAACGGTTCTACCTTGATGAGAGTGGTCTCTTCCAGAATAGAAAAGCTTTAGTTAACAGGGTCCTAAATGCATAAAAAGCATAAAAGTGAGAGCAGTGATATGAAATGGCTTCCTAAGTCATTTAATCTCAATGAAGGTAAAGGCCTACATGACATTTAAAACTAGTATTTTTAGACAGAACTTTCCAAAACAATAATCAAAACATCACCAGGGATTTTATTTGTGATTATTTATCCACCTTGTATGGTTCTACAGACTTAATCAACCTTTAAAAAAAAACACATTGGGACTATTTGTTTTCATGTTGTTTGGCATCCAGTTTAATTAGTGTCTAAACAATGGGCATGATTAGAAAAAAATAATTAGACATTTCCTAAATGTACTGCAGACCCACCTCTTGGTTAGTTGAGTTAAACCTGAACTCAGGAAGAGGAAAGCAAAAACATTCATCATCATGACAAGATGAATCCCATCACTGCTTATAAAGTCACTTTAAGTAAACATTGAGGCTTCATTTATAGGCATAAATGTGGAATTGAATGTTACACAGAAATGTATTTAAATTAGAATTGTGTTTGCTTTAATGTACTGGTTTAATGTTTGGTGGTCTTAACAAGCCTTAAGTGTTATTTTGGTTTAATTTGGTAATGATTTGCCTGATGATCACAGCTTTCATTCAGTTTACTGCAGATTTTCAATCTGCTACACTGACCAGCCCAATCTGTATAAAAAAAATGTTGACATGGTTGCATACAGTGGTTTTTTTTTTTTTTTTTAAATGAGTGGTGAGATCTCCTTTTGCTTGTGTTGTCCAAAAGACGTCATTTGACTCCAATAGTGGGAGGATGGTGAATCATCTTAAGAGCAAAAGCCTGAACTGGCAACAAAATGAGGAACAGTGATGGTATACAGAATTTTATATTAAAACAAGTCCTATGTTGTCAGAAGAAAGAGTGTGAAAAGTCTGATGCAATTATTTAATGAAATGATGAAGATGTTTACATATCAGGCTGCAACCATTTGGGAAATAGAAATAGAATCTCACCCAAACATGGTGCAGTACGCCAAAGGAATATTCAAACTTAGCTTTTAATGGACTTTAAGACAGAAAAAACAAACATGACCTGTTTTCTCTCATGCCTTACATTGCGCAAATAGAACAGAGTGCAGAGCATTTCACATTAGGCCACTGATGTTATGACCAGGAATACCAAACACTCTTGCACAAATAAATAGACATTGAAGTTTCTTAACAGCTTAGAATATTTAAACGCTTTTTAACTGAAGTTCTGCACGGCTGCAGATATTTTCATGTTGCAGTAAACTACAGTTCCCCTCCAAGCACTTTATGTTGCACTGATAGAAAACCTGTGTGAGATATTTTAGTCAGATGTTCTTATCGATATAAATGCCACAAAATCAGCTGCATTCTTAGATACGGTACTTGATGGCTTATGATGCAAGGACACCTGATATTGCACCAAGTAAAAGCAAAGCAAGGCCAGCTGATGTAGCTCATAAAGGCTTCCTGGTTCTCACACTGAAGCAGGACGATTTCATCTTCATCCCTGAATACAGAGGAACTGAACTAGATCGCTCTTCTGGATGCAAAAATGCTTTCAAGCAAAACCAGTGGTCCATCTACCAACAAACCACCAGTATCATTTAAGAGAATTCATAATAAATAAATTTAGAAATACAGTTGTTTTCATATGGTTGTTTAATTAATTAATTTTTTTACTTGATCTCCTGAAAGACGTAATGTTAATACAAAAAACAAGATTTTGGCATTTAAAAGAAAAAAAAAGTAAAAGAAAACTAAGTTGATCTCCGTGACTTTATAATTTGTTTATCAGCAGCTGGAGTTTCATACATTTTGTTTGCAAAAAGTTTGTTTTGCTTGTTTTAATCATTCCCTCTGAACGAATCAAAGTACATTAATTGTCAGTTTGGAGTAAAACAAATCCAGATTTGGTCTGATCAGGAGCCGTACAACCAGTGTCTGCTGACAGACGCTGCTTTTTCGTGGCTTAAACTTGGAAGGTTGTGTAAAATACTACAGCATCCTTTATACACATGATATTGAAAACGATGTCCCATATTTTTGTAATGTCATTTATTTATTACATTACGTACATCACATTGCAGCATTATTAGACTTTCTATTATCTTCTGCTGAACTCAGTCCTGTTTGAAAAACGTTTTTCAGAAACTGAGCTACGAGCTGTTAAAACCAAGCGGCAATGCGAAAAATCAAAAACCTCACTATAATCTCCACTCATAAACCAAAACATAGGAGATTCAAGTATCTTTATGATGAAGATGGTTATCGGTCTCAACATATTATGAACTGCTCTGCTCCATTAACATTGCAGGACCATTGTGTAGCATAACACAGGAAACCTCCTTTAAAGCATCTGCTTTTGTGCAGCTTTTTTTGCAAACAGAAATATTAATTCCACATTTGCTCATAAGCAAACAAACAAATATTGTGCTTAAAAGAAAAAAAAATACTTAAGTCATTTCCTTCAACAACAGGCAAACAAACTTATGTGAATAACTCTGGTGTGACAGTAAAATCCTTCAATCCCTGCTCTATTCTCGATGCTATGTGATCAGAGGTATATGGAAATCTGCATTGTCAAACAGAAGTGGCTTTGTGACAGGAGTGGGGTCCTTGTCAGCTTTGTGTAGGAGCTTGAACAGTCCAGTTCCAATATTCATTGGAATCCCCATTATAATGCACTCAGACACACCTGAAACAGTAACACAGGAAATGTTAAAGCTATTTTAAGTCATACACAGGTAGTTTTACTAACGTTACAGAGATGAATCTGGAGTTTACCGCAGACGGAGTCTTTCTGTCCGAAGTAGGCTGCGTCAAAGAGGTGATCAGCTGTTTTCTCAAAGGAAGCCAACATGAGGACGCTCTCTTTCATTTTAGCCAACCCAAACCTGGTGATTCCCAGGATCTCCCCCTTTATGGACACAGAACAGAAAGTTCACAAATTAAATCATCAATGATTACTTAGACAAGATGCAAAATATGTTGTATAGGACATAAAGAATATATTACCTTATATGACATGAGATCTGCAAGAAGCATGACATGACGCCGGTCAATGCTCATGCCATGGTTCACCATGGTGTACTGGATCTCATTAATGATGGTGGATCTAGCAGCCTCAATACCCAAAGTCTTCTCGACCTACATTATTAAACAAAAAAAGCACATAATATATTTAATGTTCAGTTTAAAATTCTGAATATAGTTAAAAAGCACATTTTTCCTTATGCATATAAAGTAAAAAATATATCAACCCCAACAATTATAACTGCATTTTTAATCTCGCTACAAGTAATTGTCAACCTCCACTGGCATAAATACTTAGCACTGCAACAAATATACATATCCCATGAACTAGCCATTGAAGTGCAACAAGAACAAAAAATCCTTAAAGTTAGTTTCACTTTAAAGCATTCTGATGACACGCTTAAGAAATGACTTCTGAGAGATCAACCGCACTGAAGTTCATATGATCATGTTAATATCAGACACTTGTTATGAAAAAGTAAAGAGATTGTGCTCAGTTCAGTCTGAAATGCACGTAACAGAGGCAGAACAAACGATAAACCAAACTGACATCAGATCCGACGCCGTGGTTTATTCCAAGTCTCCAATGTCTCGTACCTCATACGTATTGTTTGAAGTGGTCCTACTTCCATTCACTCCGTGGGTGGCCATGACAGCTCTGAGGTTGTCACCCTCCACCAGGAGTTTGTACTTATTCTTGCCGCTCTGTTCGTCGATGTGAATGACGGCTCGAGCGACCTCAGGTATTCCTTGAACCACCACCTTCCAAATAAGAGATAAGAAGAGTTAAATTTACTCAAGGACACCAAAGCCAGATTACATAATGCTTTTACAGATTGGTGCAACAAAGTAGTTACTCTAGAAAAGGTGTTTTTATATAAGAGAAATCCTTCAATAAACTTTCTTTCATTCGAAACAGAGAAATATCCCATTCTGACATGTGTAAAGATATGATGATGACTCAGTCCTCTTTAAAAGCTGCACTAATCAATAAAGAAAAAAGAAGAAAGGGTTATAATGTAGATGGTGCCACAACAAGGCAAAGCAGCCGAATTTCCTTTCAGCTTTATGAAACGTTTAGAAACTGTGTTTCTGCAGCTTACAACTTTCTGGCAGCAGGAAGCAGCTTTTTTTAAACCCACTGTAGGTACAACTGTTTATCACTAAAGAGCAAAAGCTGAGGAACACATGGAGACATGCAGTTTCTCTGAATTCTGACTTTTTCTTTTTTAGAAGTTTGTTCGAAATACAGTTGAAAGCACATTTTCTGCTTTAATTTTCCAAAGGACAGTACCTAATACCAGCCAATTTATTTTCTTCTTTTACAGATATGCTTATTTTTCATTTTGTCACATGAGAAACTCTAACCTTGGGTAATTCTTCTTTTAACGACTGCAGCACGTAGTACATCGAGCTTTTGTTGTTTTCTCGTGGAGACACACAGACTACTGCCTCGCCATGGACAGCGATGTCTCCCGGCTTGACTCGCAGTTTGGACATGCAGATGGAATAGCGCACAGTCTCAGCATTAACCTGAAAAAACAGTGTTATGTCACTTTAAACTTCCCTAAATCATTAGTTTAAACGAATTCCTGCCTGCATAGTAAAACAAGGCCTATGCTGTCGGAAGCGACAGCTAGGGGCCAAAAGATGTCCTTTTAAGGTTGTTATAAGTCATAAATTATAACTATAAGTCACCCCCTCTAGTGAGTTTTAGAGGTCTTTCATCCTTTAAATAAATTCAAACTAGCAGTTCTCTTATTTACTATGCTATCCTACCAGCTGCTGATGTTAGCCTCAAATTTTCTACATGGAAGTCAGTCAATGTAAAGATCCTCTTCCACGTGGAAGATAATTTTTATCTGGGACCTGAGAGTGACTGAAAAGGGACTAGAGTTAGAAAACATTGTTTATATCTTCACATGGAATATGATGCATTACTCAGGGAGGGACATCTTGATACACACATGCTAATTTCTTAAAAGATAAAAATGATAAAACTCATTAACAATCAGCTAAGCTTTCCATATCACACATATGCATGTTGACTTAATCCTTTCTGCATATAATCCATTAAAATAAAAATATGTATATTAAAAACATGATAAAAATGTTCATCTTTCACTTATTCACATTGCTGTTTATCGTTTCCAAAACCAAGAAGGGATCTTTCTGAAGAGGTCTATGTGAGAGCAGTGCAGGCAGCTTCTTCTCACAGCATGTGACAATAAAAGACAGATTAAAACCTCAAGAAGTGTGTTGATGCTGACAATGTTTGTTTTAAACCTGTAAAAGGCAGAACCACAAGCAGTCTGTCAAAACATTTAGCACATGTTCATGTGGAGACATGCACTGATTCCGATTGGCCTATTTGTTTTCTAGTTACTGCAAATATGATAAAAATGAGTGTGATTTAAAAGACCTGCACTGTAAACGACCTAACATGACTACCCAACAAGTCCTGGTGTTAAAGCAGGGATTCATACATGATATTAAAAAAAGAATTGTGATACCTCTAATCGGAGCAGCCGTATTCTTTCCAGAGACAACTTTACCAGGATAAAACAGTCATCTGGAAGAAACACCTCTTCGATGTACTCTGAAATCTGTGGGGGACAAATAGAAAACCTCTTTCTAACCACTGGTATTTGTCAGTTGTTTCTTCTAATTTAAAGGCTTTCATTAACAGATGAAGGAGAAAGAAGACAAGTTGAAGTACCTCTCCTAGAAGAGTTTTCTCAATTCTCCCCTTCACCAGTCTGGCAAAGTCAGCATCATCTTCAATATCCAAATGGGCTGTGATTATAGGGGTGCTACGAAATGAGCAAAAATCTTTAATTTGATTTGAATAATCTGCTAAAAGATTTTTTTACTCATGTAAAATTCCTAAAACAGAAACCCTTTTTCTACTAAAAGTACAAATTCCGTTTGTCAGTCAGTGTGATCAGAATAATGCTTCAATGACAGCAGAACTTTTGTTGCAGCTGAACTTTGGTAGTCACTGAGTTTAAGTTCCATGTGGCAGAAATACGTCAGTTTTCATGACACATCATGACAACACAGCAGACGCATTTAAAGTGAAAGTTTTTTTCTCTGCTGAAATATAGCAGCGAAATATATAACGCATGTCTGGAATTGCATACCTTATATTCTTGGAAGCATTGATAATTTCTTTGATGCGAGGGACCCCCAGAGTGATATTCATCGAGGCCACTCCAGCAAAGTGAAAGGTTTTCAGGGTCATTTGAGTACCAGGCTCTCCGATGCTCTGAGCACACAGAGCCCCAACCGCTGAACCTGGTTCCATCTGAGCTCTTTAAAAGCAAACACATTGTAAGAAACCTGCTCTGAGGTGGAAGGTGATATCATATTGCTGTGTTAGTACCATTTCAACACCCTCTTAGTAAGGATGAATGGACATGGAGGAGCTGAATATACCACTCACTAGATAAGAATCTACGTTAATTGGAAATGAGGAGAAATCATGGTAATATTTATCCAGATTTTTAGACATACCGTATTTTTCGGAATATAAGTAGCTTCGAAGTACAAGTCTTAAAGTGGGACTTATAGTCTAGAAAATACGGTAAATGTACAGGTAAAAATCTGAGTTTATTAACAGTTTCAAAACTCCTCCAAGTACAACTAATCTTTGTCGCCCTCACAGATGTTTGTATAGTTTTAAAGGTTCTCTGATATTTAAATATCTACAGAAAACATGCCATGGAGGGAAAATATTTTCTTTTTGACAGTATACACTTACTATCACTACTTATTTTAACTTATTGGAATGTAAATTATAATTGCTGCAGTGTATATTGATCTGTCTTTCCTGGATAGAAGTCAAGATTCGATGCAATCTTTTTGGTTCCCCTTACATTACTTATTATGAATTGGCTGAATTTGATCTCTGTGAAGCATCCTCAGACGACATTGTCGTGAAATGGCGCTATACAAATAAAGCTGAATTGAACTGAAAATTGTAAAGCTGGCTGTACCAAGCAGTGGCAATGTAACCCTTCAAGAGCATGGCCATGCATTAATCTTGTGTATTTACATTAAGGGGACAAAGTAACGTGTGAATGAAAAGAAGGTGTGCGGTAAAAAAGGAAAACATTTGAGTGTGCCATTTAATCCATTATTGATGTACTGAGATGAATTGCCTTGTATAGACATTAAGGAAACTCCATTTTCAGTTAAAATGTGGTTTAATATACAATCTATTAAAAAGTGAAGCTTTACTACAAGACAAATTATATTACCATCATACAAAAAAATATAAAGTTACTTAACATCCTCCATAAACACATCTTGAATGTTGCTACACAGGGATGCTGGCTGATTTACTGGCAGTGCCAAAACTTAAAATATCAAGCTTGGGACATATTTCAGAGTAATCAGATGGAAATCCTACATGATCCTATTTCCGAACACACGCTTACCTCATGTATTTGTCCCTACAGGTTTCCAGAAACTTCTCCAGCTGAGTTGGGGTAATGCGGTCCAACTGATAGAGAACTTTTGGCTGCAACATAAAACAAAGTAATGAGATAAGAACCAGTTAAGAATACTAGTGGTTCACTGTTTCATGCTGCATTGTTTCCTACCTCACTGGTGCCATTGTCATTGATGCCATACTTGTCTCTGGTTTTCTTAATCCTCTCTGACATGCTCTTAATGAATTTCTTTATTTCCTACAATTGACGATGGAGAAGAAAACACTCAGGTATATCCTTGAGCAGAACCAATTTGACTGCATATTACAAGCTGACACACTTTCATGCAATTGTTAGACATTTCAGTAAACAGTGTGAGAAGAATTCTGAGAAAAAAAGAAATTTACACAAAAGACAAAAATTTTAGCTGTAAAACAAAGCAGAGTAATATAATGGTTAATATAACCAGGGACAAATGATCCTAAACCAGGGTTATTAAGATTAATCAAGCATTTTTCACTTCATTAACTCATTCATGTCTTTATTTCAGTGCATTATCTGTTTCAGTTTGCTGACACAACGTTCTGGATTCAGGTAAGCAACAATCCAGCATGCTCGGTCACTGTACCTCCAGGTACTTCTCTGAGCCAGTTTCAGTTAATTCCTTCATAAAGAGGAGGAAAGGTTTACATGTATCAAACATGAAATAATTCTCTTGCATGATATTTGTTTGTCAAGCATTCTCTTTATAACTACAGTACGACGACTTCTCCAAAGGAAATAAAATGCTTTGTGTTATACTTCCCAAATACTTCTCTGCACAAAGCTAATAAAGACGCAGCGCACACAGCATGTATGAGGCTACATGTTTAATAACTTTTTTTTATGTCATTAAATGGCACGTGGTGCAGCACACAAAATATGATCATTTTCATCTCAATTAACTACAGGCTCCAATAAAAAGCTGTAGACAAAAGCCTATTTAAACTGACTGGACAGTAACAGTACTATAAATCTATATCCATCATCTCAGGACTCGTGAAAAAGTATTTATTATTTTTCTAGTATTTAAATATTAATTTTAAATTATATCTAAATAAAAATTGGAAGTGAGGTTGTCACGCCATGGTTTGAGTGAGTGTAAATAATGTTTTTATGTGAAGTTGTGCAGTAATTTGAGCATCAAGAAAACATGTTTTAAGAATGTAGAAAAAGAACAAAAAGGAATTAAACTCAGAAATTTTTTTATCCTAATAATAATAATAATAATCCTAAAATCACTTTTTTTGTTTTGTTTTTTATTATTAAAAAACCTACTATGAACTTTTGTGGAAATAACACTATAAATACAATAAGAAGGAAACATAATAGGGAACCTAAAGCTCATTTTTATACATACATGAAAGTGTCTATTAAAAAAAAGGGAACCCTGTCAGAAGTCCGCAGGAAATTGTTTGTAGACTTTAATCAGCAAAAGCAGTCGTCTTAGTTTTTGAATCAGTTGGTAACAAAAAAACCTTCAAAGCTGTTTTAGACAAGCTGACAAAGTGATTTGATCTTTCATGAATTTCTTTGCAGTTCGTATAATTAGTGGTTAACTTCCTGTATAAAACATTCACTTTGATACTGGCCACCAACGATAATGACTAACCTTAGACACGGCAAAATGGGACGAGCTTTGGGGGATGAGACTAAAACAAAAAAGATGAGGGGAAAAAAACATAATACAAGAGAAAAAAAACAATGGTGCAATAGGTCAAAGTCCAGTTTGGAAGTTACTAAAAATGC
>JBAMHX010000024.1:8801076-8831345 GCA_037177515.1 Pseudomugil tenellus
TATATATATATATATATATATATATATATATATATTGGTTATAAATAACAATTACTTGGTCAAGATAAAGGATTAGAAATGGAGAAGAATTCATTGTAACAGGCATACAAACTGAAAAAATTATGGTTCCTCTCTGTCTCTCCCTGGACTTCCCTGAGCTCTGCTCCCAGACATCTCATTATTCTGCATCTTCGTCAATCTTATTAAAGCTATATATCTTAACTTCAGGCCAGTGCCCATCTTTTTGGAGGAATACATGTGAAAAACTGCACTCTGTCCTGCACTCAGGAGGGCCATGTGCAAAATGAATAATTTATCCAAATGAATTATAATACCTGCATCTCTCCACCAAGGCTTTGTCTGAGAGACATTCCTGCTCACGTTTCAGTTCATGCAGTCGGCCTTGCATAAACTAGATACCTCTCTAGAAAGATTTGCATAGAAGCACCCTGCAATGTGGTGAAAAGGGAGCAATTAGGATTCATGACGGTGCCTCCCCTCTGGATGCTCTGCTGCCATGTAAGACAGCAGCAGCTGATTGAAATGAAGGAGCATGGCCTTGTTCTGTCATCCTTCTATCTTTCAGTCCTCCTGGAGGGAACAGGGCAGACTCTAGCCTCCAAGACTGATCTGGTGTTTTTTTTTCCTCCATCAACCCTTTCATTGTCATCTACCTCCAAAGCAAAGATTAGCAGCCGCTCAGGGCTGGTTGGAACTTCTGCAAGAAGCCTGAGGGAGGAAACCTCTTAAGGAGTAGGTTAACAACATAATCAAACATGGTGTGATTAGTAGTTAACGAATGCAGCAGGTCACATTGTACAGTTGTTTGAAAAAGGTGATGGAGCCCTTGCTGTTAAAGTCTGGCTCCTTAGAGCGTGTGGGAGGCATTTGACACAAACGATGCTTCCAGCTCGCAGAAACAGGAACAGATGGCGCTGGAAAATGAGGCACCTCTCAGATGCATTGAAACCTCCTCCAACGACCCTCCCCGCACTTCTACCCCTCTCCTCCACATGCATTTTTTTCTCCCTTATTTTCCTCCATTAATGATCTTTTTCTTTTATTTTCTGCTAAGATTACTTAAGAGTACTTGTCATTGCCAATGAAAGTGTTTATTTCCGGTCAAAATGTTACAAAGAAGGAAGCTGCAGAGGTGTGGGAATGTGTCATGTCTTTTTCTCATACTGAGAACACCGGCTGCTTTGGGTCATCTGCTGGGTATGAATTTTAGTTCACCTGGATGGAACCAGCAGATGGCAGGGTTGGGTCTAAGTCTCTCCAGGGAGAGCCAGCAGAAAGCTAAGAATGAAAAAAAAAGATATTTCTAGCTGAGCTCCTGTAATCCACCACAAATAAGTGGCAACATAATGTAAGTAGGACTTTTCAAGTAAATGTGATTTGTCCAATTCACAGTGATGTTCATGGTTTTTGAGCCATAGTAAAGGAAAGAAACCTTTCACAACAGCTTCTCATTATAACCAGGCACAACTACAGGCCAATTTAAGTAGCATGTGTTATCAGGCTTTGCAATAGATTAATTAATCATAAAAGAAAGGACCCAGAACACAAAGTGAATGAAAATTTTGAAAGAAAAATAGTTAATGTTGTCTGATAAGATTTCTTTAACTTTATCTCGGTCTATTTTAAATGAATCTAACTCAAAGAATAAGACAGCATGTCTAGCTCATGTTCACATATGGCTTCTTATCATGGTTTTTACCTGCATCTGTGGATGGCACAGTGAGCAGGCAATGATTTCTATGACAGAATCACATTCTGTCATTCAGTGCCACCTGAGGGACCAAAGATCACAGGCATCACATGTGAATTTTCTGTTGTCACACAGAGATTTCTCTAGATTCTCTAATATTTTTTGATATTACATTTAACATACAATTTAATGTGTTTTCACATGGTTGAACATTTTTCATAATCTGTATTGTGTGTTGTTGTTTTTGAGAGTCTCTTTCTCTCTAATGTGCTCTTTTAAAATTTATACCAAGTTTGTGTGATCGTTTTATTGCTGAAGATTTTAATATAACAGCTTGTATCAGTATTTTCAATCCATTTGTTCTTTTTGAAGTATAATTACTATTTTTAATGCTTCACTATGATCAAACTTTAGTTGCTTTGCAGCAATGGTTTTAAGGAATAGTTGACCTACCTCATTAAGATTTACCACAATGTGTGAAATTATGTAAAAGTATTTCAACTGAAGATGAACAATATCAACAAGTCTGTGTAATCGATCATATATATGTGATTAATTTAAAGTATAATGTTTGATACAAGAGAGAATGAAGCATTATGATAACTAATGTTTTGTAAAAGCGTCTTATTGCATATTTGATGTGGGACAGCACAAAGCTCAGAGTAAATGGTTTTACATTTGTATTATGCAAATTAACTACAGAAGTAGATTAGGGAAGCTAAGATGCAAAATGGATCCCAATATATTGTATAATTGTTTGAATAATATGTGCAATAAATGAACAAGTGTTTCAAGTTCATTTGTGCACGCAAGTAATCAAGAATCACTTAAATAAATCAGCATTGTTAAAATTAAATTTTAAAATCTAATTTAAAACATACATGAAGATTTTAAAAAATGTATTGAATGTGTTATTTTCAGGCAGCAAAAATGAGAGATGAATGCAGCTTTCTTTATGGCCTGCCCTGCGGTTGGCTTCACTCAGCAGACTACAGTTTGTGTTTCATTCCTGTCGTATTTTCTCCCCCTCCTGAGCTCCTGTCTCCTGCAGCAATCTGTCTGAAAAATGCATACATAACATCCTGTGAAAATAGCTTTCTGCAGGGACTCCAGTAAAAAGCTGCACTGCATCAAATGTTACTGTCACTCTCCACCAGGTCGGGTTGATGCCAAAACATTTGCATGCAGCACAACCTGAGAGATCAGAGTAAAAGTGTGCGTGTGTGTTGAATGTATCTATTTGTGTTAATGCAACTTTCTCCCTTAATTCTGATCTCCAATAAAAAGAAATAGTTTTTCTTTTTTTTACCCCAGTGAGATTACAATCATTTTCTTTGGAAATTGTTACTGCTAAATAAATAGTCCTCATTTTAATTGACTGTCACATCTGAAGACACAAGGAAGTTGTTCTTAAACTAAATATAATTGTTCACTGTGTAAATATGTGCACTCCAGCCAAATGATACAAGGTGGAAAAAAATATGCTTATGATTTGCGTTGACTGATCTTTAATATTTTCAGTAGTGGCTCATGCGATCATGCCATTGATAGCATCGAGTGTGTACAGTTTTGACTTGATTAATCAGAGGTTTGATCATATATTTTTTCTAATTAAATCATTTTTCTTTTATCACAACAGTAGAACAAACAATCCAACTCGGAAATATGTGTGCCACTGGCCAAAAAGACAATTAAAGCAGAGAGGAGGGTAATTTCATTACAAAGTCGTCTCCCTGGTGGAACAGGAGTGAGAGATTCGATTCTCTGGCTGTGATTACGCAGCCCTTGGCAATGAGGTAGATGACTATGAATCAATTGTGTTCAAGGGGACTCACACTGGGGCCCTGTAGTAGTTAAGGACAAGAGGGAGTCTTAAAAAAAAGTAGACAGCTATAGTTAAACAGACCATCAGGAAGTCTCATTGACTGAATTCAGAATCTTAAATATTCATGCACACTTAGGGGAGGCATGAAATCATCCACGGTGCTCGCACAAATGCTCCTTTGGCTCAAAATCTGATATAGTTAAATGAACAAGCATTGTGATTGGTTTGGAAATATTTAGTTTTGCTCTCTGTCATCCAATCAGAGCATATTAAGAGCCCAAGACAATGCTTATCACACCAGGCTGCTCCTTATTATAAGTTAAAGCAAAGCCTGTGAGAGAATCCACGGCCTTGTCGCTGCTATGTTAAAGACCAAAGAACAACACATAACATCATGTCTACATGAGCAGATGTGTCTGCCGCTGCGTGGCAGAGGGAATTTCAGTTCATGTACAGTGCCACGTAATGAAGAGTCATTTGACATTTAAGATCTTTCTTTTTTTTCAAAGTATGTGCTTCCCTCTACAGATGGATGCGTTTATAGATTTATTTCCACTATGTGATTCATTTGTATTTCACTCTTACTCAGTTGTCTTTTTTCTTTTTTCTCTCCTCTTGGAATAGATCTGCTCAACTGGAAGAGACCTGCATTTCGTCCTCTCTGCCGCCACCTCTCCAGCTCACCAAGTCAAATTCTTTTCTTCGCCACATTCAATACCATCAACACTATTGACCTGACATATTGATGTGAAGGGGCCTGACTGTTGAGAGGCATCTGGCTGTTCCCTATTGACCAAGGAGAGGACTTGTGCTACAGCATAGTACAGAAAGTGTACAAGTAAACATCAGAGAGATACTTTTGCTCAAGAAACAAATGAAATATTACTAACAGCAGCTAGCACTATTTTATCAGCTGTCATGTTCAAATTAGGTCCTAAAGCTGACACACAGAGTGGCATTGATGTGTTATGACTCAAACTGAAGGAAAGTATGGACTCTTACTCGGGGTGCAGTGAGAAATGACATATTTTCCCTTTTGCTGACGTACAGAGGCTGACAATGAAATGAGCCATACCACTCCATACATACACGCACATTTGTGCACACATGCACACTACCAGCAATCCCATCATGCTTTTTCCCTCCCCCATCCCCTTGAGGAATAAGAAGCGATTATGTCAAAGCAATTCAGTTGTATGAGTGGAAGTAATGAACTGTTCCTTTTATCTATTCATTTGTGTATTTAAGTACTACTTGGTGCCCGTTGTTTGCAGATGTCAGTAACAAACATAAAGTAAAAAGAGTGACATATTTCAGAAGTCTAACCCAACAACAGTCTCACTTCTCACATAATCTATTTTTAATTGCGCTTTGGAGGTGGAGACACAATCTCTGTTGAATCTGTACAAATTCCCACTCCAACAATAAGACAGACTCTCCTTGTTTAGCGTAAGCCCTTTTCTATTTAGGTCAATTGTCTCCAGTCCATTTCATGATATGTTGCCCCTCACCGTGGTTAAATTGCCCAGCAGGCAGGTGCCATTAGAGCAGTTTGTTTGCAAGGTAAGCAGCTATGAGAAGTGACAGCAGCAGTAGAATTACTAATGCACTTTGGTTGTCATTTCTCTCTGAAAGCCCCTGCAGGGAGGCCCTGATTAAATTGATATTCAACCTTCTGCATGTTGTGGGTACAGGCTTCATTAGCATAAGGTTTAGATGACACAGAGAGAGGCTGGCATTAGTGTTGAAGGAAGTAGTTAGACATTGCACTGTAACTAATTTTCTAATTATAATGGATACCTACGATGTAGCATATTAATGATTCAAAGCTCATTATTACTGGAGCATGTATGTTTGAAAATCAAGAGCGAATGTGTGAGAAAAGAGCCTGAGTTTCACACAGCGGTGGTTCACAGGAAGTGTCATTACACATTAAAAGAGATCCAAACAAAAGAAAGCCTTGAGCTGTAATACAAATACAAAAATAGCATCCTGCCAGCGTTGACTCCATGATTATTCTGCCTAGGTGAAAGGAAGGTCAAAGTTAAGGTCTAGTCATCGCAGAAAAGTAGGCAAGCAGAGCAGCATTCTATATGTCATCATGTAGCAAAGCTGGGTTTCTCTACGATGAGAAGTAAGTGAACTATGTAATGGATTAATTACAGGTTAACGTGCTTGCAACCAGGGAACATAAATTATTAATGACATTAATAAAGTTGTACCTAATGCTGCGAAAGAGGACAGTTTTAGCTGGCTGGTACGCCAACTGTTAGCAAGCTAATTAGCTTTGTTGCTATGTGGAAATAATAGTGAAAGTTTTCAGTGGCAAATTGATTCACATCTAACAAGTGACAAAAGCCATGCCTGGTTCACAGAGCAAAAGTGCTCTGACAAAGGAAGGTTAATTAAAAATAGAAAGAGCAGTGGCACTAATGAGTTGCGAAGGCTTCCAACATATTCAGATTTCACTGACACTCTTTCCTCTGATGCCAACATTATCACAGAATTTTGCTAAACTAAAGTTCGCTAAATACAAACTTGAAGAAAAACTCTTAACTACACCATTGTAATTCTTCAAAAAGAAGTTCAATTTGGAGTGAAGAGGCATTAGCATACACCAATTAGCCAACTGCTAATTTGTGTGGGACTTTGACACTATCAGAAGGCTCGTAAGACATGAAAGCAGGACCCACTGAGAACTTTGTAGGTCTTCTGTTTTTTTTTTTTCTAACTAACTTGTTATCAGCAAATCCTTTTGTTAGTTCCAAGGTTGGCCATGGTGACGGTCAGGTTTTAGGACATATTCCACATTTGCCAAATTGGTGGGAGTTGTATTGAATTTCAAGGTCAAATGGGCATTTTGAGCTCATTAATTGGGCCCAAGTAGTTAAAATACTTTTTATAGTATCCTGCTGAAAGAGACAACGTAATGGGAGGATACTGATACGTATTGTCAAAATAATATCCAAAGTTCAGAGCATCAAACTTCCATTGTCACCTTGCAGTGTTCCTGTAGTCTAACCTATTGTTCTTTTTTCTTGGTAATTGTAATCATACACTCTGTCACACTATCTATTCATATTATGTAACTGGTCTAGTTATTAATCTCTTGTACACTATTGTTGGTGTTTTTACTCTTGAATGGAGGACAGCTGGAGCAACCCAGCCGCTACCAGTTTGCAACTATGCAACCCCACATGCAGCGGCCACTCAGATGCTCAGCACCTGTTTGTAGGTGCCATAGTGCACTTCATTTGTCAATGGTTTTATTGTTCCAATTAATAAATGCACAGTCTGACTGTTTTGTGTTGTGATACATAAATGTGGTGGCATATTTTCAGTATTCTAAAGTACATGTTTTAAATAGTTTTTAAACATAATGCTTGTGGTTGGGATATTTCGATATCATTGCCACTCCTGCTTTGTATGTTGTTGTTCTCGCCATTACATTCCTTATTTTTGTGATCATCTTCTGCAATTTACTGTCACAGATTTTGATTTTTTGTCCAAATTGTTTCAATTTCACACTCTCAAAACATATTGTGGGTGTTCTGAACTCTTTGCACAATGTACACATTGCCCTCTAACTTTAACCTTGTCAGAGACGGCAATGCGATTTTATAGTGCAGTGGGAAACTCATTGCTCACTGACCCCTCCTTAACCCGAGTTGCTGTTTTACTGGATACACACTGAGACAAACTGTCTATCAAATCTACACCCAGAGAGGAGAAATGTTTCATGACCAGTTCTACTTGTACAAGACCATAAAGTACTGGTAAGACTAATGTTGTTTACTAAGAATGATCACTTAGTGTTTATCCAGTTTTCTGGTTTCTGGATGATGAAGATCATGAGATTAGTCAAAATAAATAAATAAATGAAGTCCACAAGCATGATTTAAGGTGTTAAATAAAGTTGATTTAACACCATATAAAAATGTATAAAAATGTATTTACTTTATGCTTTGTTTTCAAAGTATTCTTTTTGGTTTGACATAAAGAAACCTCCTTCATACATCCAACAGACCATTAAAAACAGCCTCAGTGTTCAGTGTGTTAGCAAAGGCTGCAGTTAGCAATGAGCAAATATTTAAAGTCACTGCTAAAGACATCATCACCACTGCAAATAAATGAATTGAATTCTGCTTATGGCCTCCCCCCTCCTCTTACCTAAATGGATATTTGATCCCCAGGGAACACCCAGCGTTTTGCAATCTGTGCCGGCTTCCTGGTGGCGCATCCCCACCTCTGAGAAGCAAGCACTACAGACTTTGAAGTCTGTGAAGCCGATGATAAATATGCTAATGTGTCTGGAGGTGAGTCGACATAGCAGATAGTGCTATAAGTGGAAAGTGCCACCCATTGTTTAATACATGGAGAGAGTGAAGGGAAGGCAGGCAGGATGGAGGAGGAGGAAGGAGTGTCCACCTGCTGATAAATAAACAAAGGGAGTAAAATAGCATGTAAATTGTTATTTTTCTGAATAAGGAAATTGATCTGTGGACAAACAGACATATAGATAGATGGGTGTATTCAGAGAAGGGTATTTCAAGGGTTTCAATTGGAGTGGTTCCCCTCTTTGGTCTGCTGGATGATCGGTCTGCATTAACACTGCTGGTGCATTTAATTTGCAAGCAAACTGAGACGCCTGGTTTGCAAGCAGCCTAGACTTTATCTCCACTTATGTGGATGTTTCAATGAAAGGCACACAAACTAGAAGGCAGAGTTTATATTTTTGCAAAGACGGGAGGGGTTGTATATATGTGGGCTGTGTGAGAGTGAGTGTCACAATGTGTGTGTGTAAAAAGAGAGTATTATTAGGTGAGTTCTTGAATTTGGATTTTTTTTTATACATGAGGGCTTAAAGGTTTGATATGTATTCAAAATGGGATTTTTTATGTAATGCATGTTGTGTGGCGTTTGTGTGAAAAGTGCTTTATAAATAAAGTTTGATCTGATATAAATACATTCACTGTAAAACGACATTGTGTTACAAGTATCTAACTTGAATTACGCTGTGTAACTTGTCAAAATGACCTTTTTTGCAATGAATAATATGAATGTAAAATTTGAAAAAGGTATCGTTTTAATCAAATTTGCATTGATTTTCACAGCTGCGGGTTTTCGTGCTATTTAATGTTAAACATGAAAAACTGCAGTTTGGTTATCTTATTGGCATCTCCCTTTATTTGAGGAATGCAGGAGAAAACCAAAATATTAATAATATTACTGTTTATTCCAACTATGTATGGGGAGAGTTTAACTGATTTTACAGGTTTATTTTGGGATAACTGGTCCCAGTATCCTCCTGCATTTAAAAAACAAATGGGAAAGATATATATTTTTTTTTTTGTCAACCAACTTAACAAACAGACAAACAATAGAAAAAAACAGGAACAGGAAAATAATTGTTAGGATATAAAACATTAAGTACTAACAGAGCACTATTTATTTCTCAAGTTAAGATTTATATGTGACTCCAGATGAAAATTTATAGCAAAGAGAAAGAATAAATCATTTTCGACTTTCTACTTCGAAGTTAAGCAAATGCAGCATATTTTGAAGCAAAAAATTTGGAACTGCGTATTGTATAAGTAAATTGGTTATTGTAACACTTAGGTGTCCTCAAAAGTAATTTTCATATTACTTAAGGGTAAGAGTTACCTGCTATATGGCAGAATCAGAAGCTGAAATCTGACTTTTTCAGTCATTGGCGTGTTCTGACTGAACACAAATGTTTGAGGAAAAAAGAAGAAAATGTATTTATTGGTTTTATCTTCAGTGTAGTCTTGTAAGTGTGTCATCAGCTCACAGACTACCATGAATAATTTAAAAGTGTGTGTGAGCTGGATTGAAAAAGATGCATATTTTAAAATAGAAAACTTTTACTACAACCAGAAGCTTTAAAAAAGTACAAGTGCTTGTTAATGGAATTCTGCAGTTTCTACATTTTATGCCTCTAGGCCTTTTTTACTATTCAGTGCACTCTTCTGCTATTTACTTCTCTGAGTGAGACCTTCTTCTTGGCAAATAAATGCAAACTGCCTCCTTATGTCTGTAGTGCAGAGCGTGTCGAGCTGCTGTCTTTTAGCCAGTACGCAGATTTGATACCCTCAAGGTGACAGCAGCAGATCTGTTGCAGGTGTCAGCAGCAACATCCTCTCCGATGTCTGCAGAGCTCAAACAATTCAGAAGACTAGATAAAAACTCAAATTCTTGGCAAATATTTATACAATTTTTTGTGAATTTTTATTGGAAAAAATCTATTAACTTTCATGCACTGTGCAAGAAAATGTCAACCTTTGTTTTATGCTGCATCCCAGGATGATGTTTGTGATTAATGCTGCAAGACCAGCTTCCACTTCAAGTGTGTGTGGACAAGCTGTAGGTGTCACTGTCGACGTGGCTTTGAGCTCCAGCAACCATGACTGTTGAGTCCAGAGCGCCACCCAGCCCCCTTTGTACGAGACATCGTAAGTCAGATGTTCAGAATGCATGGGGCATTGTCTGCCTGGATGTTCGATGGGCTGGCAGCAAAAGGTGACATCTGGTGACTAATGTGCTCAGATGTGAATGCTGCTCCCTCAGTTCTCTGGGCAGCAGCTGCTCTGCAAAGGCATAAATGAGACAGGGGGAGCAAGAGATAAAACAGCCAGGGAGAGATCGGGGCAGAGGGGGGTGGTCTCCAGGCTAAGATGGGGGGTAGGGCCCAAGGTCTGAGAAGCATGTTTGTAGATTTGAGGAGCTGTGTACGTTCTCCACTCTAGCCGTCTGACTCTGAAGGGGTGTGTTTTGGGGGGTTGGGTTTGTCAAAGGAAAATCAATGACTTTCTGTCTATTTTTTTTAAGGCTGGAAGCACAGTGGCTTCCCCCTCGTACCCGCTACATTTTTCTGCCACCCCACAAACAGACCACATAGATTAAAAAGATCATCACAGCTTCTTAACAAACAGAGCTTAATGAAGAGGATGTGGCTCAAGCCTAATTGTTATGGACCTGTCTACTTTACGAGGCAGGTGTTTAAAAATTCTGGTATTATTCATCCAAATCCATCTGTCTAAATGTATTTCTAGTCCAAGTTATTAAAGTAAAGGGTATTCACTTTGTTGGAAATGAATTGGCCTAAAATACAAAACATTTCCTGTAACTGGGATGAACTTAACCTCCTGCAACTGATAGTATCAGAATCTTTATTCACTATGCTGATAATTCTGTGTCATCCACCCATCTGTGTGTTTGTCATCATGTTTAGACTGATGCTAGTTAGTCTAATGAATAATACACTTCTGAATTGCAAATAAACATCTTACTTCATCCAAAACTTTACCAATTCAAAGCTTTTAAAGCTGAACTATGATACACATGTGATGCAACTAGGTATTGAGTTAGAGAATCTTACAGCATACAGTTTTGTATCTTTCTGTGAAGGTTTTCTGGATAAAAAAGTACAAACAAACACAGATAAATTTCCTTAATAATTGGTTCTTCTTTTGCTTTTATTAGACAGCTAAATACTTGAGTAGCTCTTATATTAAAGACAGCTCATTAGTCTCATTTAAAGTCTCATTTAAACAACTAATTTAAAGCTTGCCCAGACTGTCTCTTTACTCTGATAAAATAATTATTGTTACAGCTGCAGCATCATCTGGATAAGGCTCTAAAGATGCAATGATTGTGACCATATTTACTCATATAATAGTGCCTCACAAAAAAAGTTTGAAGCAGCAGACTGTTTTTAACATGGTCTTACACAGTGTTGCAGAGTTACACATACTTCACTTATTAACTTGATACATTTTCTGTATTGAGACAAGATGGCTAGTTTGAAAAAAATGAAAAGGTCCAAGTCTATCCACATCTTGACTCTCTTGTACAAAAATCGCTAGAAAACAGCTGAATGAGGTCTTTCTGTTCTATTCTGTTTTGTCTTTACTTCTTCACCTTAGTTTGATAAAAAAAAACCTTTACATTTAGATGAAGGTTAAAACATGTTTATTTTATTTTATTATTTCTATAATCTCCTGCTATGATAACTTCATCATCCTGTCATGTGTGCAACCATGTTTTTTGAGCTGCATGTGTGAAACATCAGGCATGTGTGAATGAATGACAGACAGCAGATTCAGTGAGACACCCTGTCCTTTATGTGTCCATGTGTTTGTGTTCTGACCCCAGTCAGTTACCCCTAAGGTCACTTTGGTGTAGATGTCCTTATGACCCCTGAGCTCCTTCACTTTTCTAAACTTGGAAAGAACCCCCCCACCCCGTCATCTCTGGTTGGGCAACAATCTAGTCTAGGTTAAACATTGAGGGGGGAACAAGATATGACAGAGGATGGAAACAAGAGAAAAGAAATATTTTAAAAAAACTGAGCTGTTTAAGTTTGAGATTACAGTCAGGTAATAATCTAGCACATGTTTCTGTCCTTTCTGTCCAATAATCTTGCCAAAATGATTTATTTACTTTCTCTCTAGTAAGGAGATCATAAAAATGTGTTGTGGATCAACAGCAGCAAACATGTGGTCACTTGTGGCATTCATATGGACATGTTGCTTCTTAGCAGACACTTGAGCCCCACTTAAAAGGCGTCATGGGCTGCTTTTGATTAGGCAGGTGGTGGGCTGCTTTAGATTTGATGAACAAGAAGTGCATATGCATTCCTCAAAGAATGTTAATGACACATTCTTTCCAGTTTCTCATGGAAACAAGCTTGGATTTAAGGATAAGAAGGTGGGGGGAAATGGGGTCCCCCATAACCCTCTTCAAAATAAGAAAAGAAGAAGGAGGGAATGATTTCTTTGAGTAAAAAGAAGAAAAACTTTGAGATGGAAGTGGGCTGAGAAATTGCCGATATTTGTTGTGGAGAAATTTGTCCATTTGTGTATTATGACAGCACAGAAAACACAGAAAACTTGCAAAATAAAAACCCATGCAAACACACATTTTTATTCTCAGACAATTGCACTCTTTTCAAATTGGTTATTTGTAAAAATGGGATATTTAGTGCATCCTCTTCGTCATTAATAGCGTTTATAGACACAAGATAATTAAGCATGGTTTCCTGTGTGTCAAATCTGCCAGTGTTTTTCATGTCCTCTTGGTGTCAGCATGTTAAGCACTGTGTATAAAAAACAATGTGAGCACAGTTATTTTGAAAATACAGTATATTCATAAATTCAAACAGACATTTTTTCATTTACATAAAGCACAAGAACAAATCTGAAATCCCAACACAAACTCTCAGCTCTCTGCAAAAAAGAAGAAGAAAACAAAATAAATGACTTCATCTACCGTCAGCCTGTAAACCTGCTGATGGTGATTTCATATCAGGGACAGGGCTAGAAAAATGTTGAAACAGGCAGAGAGACCAAGAAGAGAAGAGATGTGTCAAGTAGACTTTTTTTTTAATCAAAAAAGGTCTTTTTTTAAAACTTGTCTTGTCCAGCATAAAAGCGGGCAGAATGGTTATCTGTCCGCTGTGCCACGCTGAGCAAATTTATTCTGTCAAGAGGAACTATATGTGTATACGTGTATACAAAGTTCCCTTTGATAATCTGAATTCTTTATTTATTTTAGTTACAACCTATTTCGACAGAGTTTCCATGTATTGCGGGACACGACCAGAGGGGACAGAAAAAAGGATAAAAAACAAGAGAAAATGAAAGAGAACAGAAACAGAACTTACTGTAAAGAAAAGACAGAAACACACCACAAAGAAAATACCGCAATCTAACCACCCATACTTTGCCATCCGTCACACCTGTACAGAAATGAAGGGAAAAAGGATCTTGTGAGCTCCCGCAGAGTAAACGAATAGGAATACGGAAAGATGACTGTTACTAAATAATCTTAGTGACTGTGTCATCATGCAGAAATTGCAAGGTGATAAGTGCTCGCAGGAAAGTGAACATGCTCAGGCAACCCCCTCCGCTCAAAAGGTCAGAGGTCAGCCAGTAGAATCCCGAGACCAGGACAAACGGCAGGCAGTCCCAGCCAGCCAACCATCCACCCAAGTTCCCTAGCAGCACGGGGATCCCCCAGGGCACCCAGGAAGCCCAGGGCGGGCAGAGCATAGGCCCAGGGCCCCAAGAGGCCAGAGGGCCACAGCTCGCCTCAGATCGGGTCTCAATCGAGATATGCAGGTTTGAATTAAAGAAAGATCTTATTTTAGGACATATTTAACTGATAACAATTAAAGGGATCTTATTAATATAAAAAGCCAAGCAACATTAGCTAAAAAAGTCAACTATATACTTTCAGAAACAGTTGTTTACTCATGATGGTGCTGCATAGGATGGCAGTCCAGTCCATTTCATGGATGGCCAGCACACCTACACCTAAAACTTGTCCGCTTTTCTTTTACACGTACCTGTTACGGCATTACGTTGAATAATCCAGCCAGGCTGACAATCCATCCAGCTTTCCTCTGATCTGTGTCAAGCTCCGGGCTGCTGTCCTCTTTGGGGTTGATTCCTTTGCTTCCCTCAGAGCCGTTTGTACGTCTTTCATCAGTGGTCCTCTCCTTGCTGGTGTCCGCCCCTTCTCTTCCACAACTGTCCTTTATAAAATCCTGTTCTGCCAATCTTGTGGCAGGGAAGGGGGGATTCCAGCTGTGTTCAATCAGTCATTCACTGCCTCGCTCCCATATCCACAATAAATTCAAGTTCACCGCAAAACAAACATTATGCATTCGATAAAAATTAAAAACAGGGAACATAAAAAAGCAACTTTGGGATATAAAAAAAGCTAGTCCATAAAAGTCAGTTCACCTTGACATTTATACTAAATATTTGTTAGAATTTGAATGTTTATTCTCGGGTTGGAGCTTAGGGTCTTTACAAGTCTTAGGTATGCCCCACAAGGCCAGCTCTTTTGTTCCACCCTTGTTTCTCTTTGTTGTTTTTTAATGACGCATTTGCTCTCAGCATCAATATTATTGTAGCTTATGTCTCAGAGGCACAATTAGCGTCAACAAAATTTAAAGGATTTGATTCAGCAAGAATGAAAATTGATTTCACTATTGTGAAAGCAGAGTCTTTAATGGGTAGAACAACACTGAAAGATTGACATTTAGAGATTAAATGATATAATCCACAAAGCTTCACACAGAAAATAGCTTTTTTCCCCCCTATTTTAAAATGCGTCAAATTTATCACCAAACACTAAGTAAACAAGTCATTCCTTTAGATTTTTCTGTAATATTTAGGCAAATGAAGAACTAAAATAGTATTGATTAGTGTAAAGGTTTTAGACAAAAGTCACTTTGTATACTAGTCAGTGAACCTGACCAGTGTGAACTCCATTAAGATGTATTACAAACTGTCTATGAATTTGAAAACTTGACTAATGTGAAGACCATAGTCTAAAAAAACCATCATCGCCAATTATGTAAGAGATAAATATGAAAGCAACTTTTTCATTAGGTCAAACCCCCAATCTAAATTGTTATTGGTGATGATTAAGCTGTAAAATCAGGACAGAGATCTGTTAGATGATTTGCCCAGGGACACTACAGCCCTATTTACTGTGTTTCTTTCAGTTTTGTTCCCTTTTAATACCACACTCATCTGTCCCACCCAGTTTTCAGTGTTAGGACAGCTATATTTTTACATTTTTTCACCTGATGTGTCAGACATGAGTGACATACAGTAAAGTACATAAGCTTCCCACAAACTCAGAAGGAAATGACAAATATCCCACCTGATAAAAAGTGTTTATGGAGCTATCATAGCACGTGCTTAGTCATCCACCTCAACATTTGTAAAATAACATGACCTTTAAATTGGATAAACATGACAAAATTGTTTTGCTTTGCAGCATATTTTGGAATCCAGGACATACTAGTTACTTTTTAATGTTGCATGCAGTGTGTAAGAGATAACCTTCATACACTAGGACTGCAGTAACCATCTTAACTATAAAAAAACAAATACTATCACAGCTTTTTGGAGAGAATCTCTTCAGTCATCAAATGAAATTAGTCATGGAATCTAAATACTGCCTCCAAGTCACACTCATATTTTACTACAGACCTCTCACAAGCTCTGACTTGCTATTCATTTTGTGTCAGTTTGTGCGCATGGGACACACTTCGCAGACAGACACAAGGACATCAAAATTAATCATTTGAGTATGCTTACAGTTGCTTAATGCATATTCTTTTGTAAATAAAATATGACTAATTTGCATGTGGCTTTGTCTGAATGTGCACCCTATGCCCTACATAGTGTCCAATACAGTGGTCACGCAATTTTTTAGGGGTGTCCAAATGTACATTGGGAAAAAAAAGTATTACACTCAAAATTACCAACAATGCATCTTGAAAAGCAGTGACCTACGATGGTCACTAGACGGGTCAATATAGACTATAATGCATTGCTGGCCGGAGCTTACAATGGCGGAAATTATACGAACATCAAAAACGTTTAACAAAATAACTATAAAGCATCATTTTTATTTGTTTTGTACTGAATCAATTTGATACAAAGCAATAATAAAATTCAATATAAGTAAATAAGACATTTTCAATCGAAATTAAATTGGATTTGCAATGTCACCTTCAAGTCTTTTGTGGTTGCCATAGTTACAGCTGGTAGTCGCGTGATATGTGACAGGAAGAAAGTAGTGTGCTTCATGTCCAAATCGCCATCACATTGAGGGCACTATATAGTGCACTATGTTGCGTAGCCCTATGTAGTGAATGAGTTAGGGCCACATTTTTATGGAGCATAATCATTAACATTTTTCAAGCTGCTCTGCATTCTTTTTACTGATCTCAGAAGAAGTGTGTTTTCATTACAGGCAATCACTGAGCCTCCTAACCGATGCAAATAAGACACTTTGCCAATTAATGAATAATGCTATGTACTAATGAAGGCTTAACATCACAGATGAAAAATACTTTGTTACACCAGGATATTGAGCTCTTCTGATTATTTTCTTTCCATTTCACTAACCTTTTCTGCTAACTGTACATTCAAGTCGTAATGTGCTGCTTTAATACGTTAATGCATCAATCATGTCATTATTTGTACAGTGTCAGGATCATAATTGTATTTACCAGGCACACTGTAATGCCGTATTGATTGCTAAGCCATTAGCATTTATACAGCTGTCAATGGTGAAAAGTAGTTCTTCTGCTATCTGCTTTATTGTGCTGTATGGAACCAGCTATAAATGGCTATGTTATTGAAAATTTCTTTTTTTCCTTTTGCGGCAGAAGGGGGAAGAGGCCGAACAGATCTCTATTAGTAGACTGGGATTTTCTCCCATGTGTCATAGTGAGTGTAATTGCAATGTCACACTTCAAGGGCTTCATGTGGGTGGACGGATGGTCTACCACAAGAGAGAGGACTGTAGTCAAAATACCAATTAATGAAGGCCAGAGAAATATGACCTGAACCGCTTCAGGTCTCTACCTGCCAATGAATGAGGCTGTCGATTGAAATTGTATCCCATCAGCCCTTGGTCGTGGGTCAGTGCTCAGTGTCAGTGCTAGCAGATTACACTTCCCTCTTACTGGATCATGGCTCATGCCCTTGAGCACACATCCAAGAGTTCATCCCATACTTACTTCATTATTATGAATGCATAACTTTAAAGAGAAAATGACCTCCAACTTTTCAGAAATTCTTTGGAATATCATCACGTAAACCTCCAAGTTAAGCAGCAGCCGGACATATTTTAATGTGCCTTTACTGGGAAAAGGCAATCCCCATTTTTCCATCTCTGTGCAGAGCTACAACACACCTCTAACTCAGAGTCAGCTGTATGAGCCTGTATGTTGTCTCGCTGGCTCTTGTGGTGGTCAGCTGCAGAGTAATGTTGCTGCTGGTGGTCTGGACTGCAGACTGTGGATAATCTTGAACTATCTGACAACATGTGAGCCCTCGGGGTGTCCATCTAAACCGGGGTGATTGTAAACTCACTGCTGCCCAAATTAATTAACACAGTAGGCGATGACCTTTTCTCACTTGTTCTGGCCCCATTTGGAGATTCAATTTGCATGCAGTGCCAAGTTAACCTCAGATATTGATTCTGCTGCATATAAAGGGCCTGGGAGTTTATGGGCAGGGGAGTTTGCAGTGAGGATTTACTGTTATGTAACAAATCCATTTCAATAAATACTTTGATCTAAAACATCATTTTTTGTGTTTGTGGTTTTGTGATGAAGGAGTTACACAAGTCATGTTTTTGTCATGTTTTACTTAACTGTTAGTATATCCAGTACCAATAATATTCCATAACTAGTTAATACACATACCAGACTGATTTGCCAGTATTCATCATATTTGTGACCTCCATCGTAACTATATATTTTTTATATCAATTAATCAATTTTCACTTGTATCTTTCTTTTAAATAGTGGAGTTGTCTGCAGTAATTATATCCCCAAAGGCAAAGTGTTGGGGATATTATGGTTTGACCCCAACTGCCGCTGGATATCCTTCATATGAGTGCAACAACCCAAACATTTTTTTAATTTGCATTTTGATACTCTGTGTACATGTTTATTTCCCCAAGGGGACATTCTGTATCAAATTTCACGATACTTGGATTCATGGTTTCCCCACCAGGTGCCGTTTTATGTACAAAAAATTTGATTTTTGGCTATATCTCAAGAACTATTTGTCTCACTGACCTCAAATCAAGTGCAAAAAAAAGGTTATGACCTCAGGGTGCATTCTATCCTGACGTCATACCGGGCTGGTTCAAAGTTTCGACACCAAAGTGAGATTTGTGACTGAACATGTTTATATTGTTGTATTGTGTCTATTGGAGAATTGGGGGAGTTTGGGGATATACTCCTTCCGATGGCATCTGCCTTTTTAATAATAGTCAGTACCTTTTACAGACAGGCCAGACAGCTCTCTGTTTCAATAGTTAGTAACATTCCTGACAGCCAAGTTGGCATTAGGCTACAAAAGAGCTTCATAGCAGAAGCATACATTTTAACTATCTAACAGAAATTAAATCTGAAAATATTTAATTGTTGTGAGAGGCAGAATACCCTTCTAACTCAGATGGTTACTAAGGCTGAGTCATTAGTTGTTAAGTGTTGCAAATCAAACAGTTTTTTTAACAGGCCATGTTGCTACAGGTAGTACAGTTCTCCACTCACACACAATGGGTATGGTTACATGATGATTTTAATTCTGAAATATTAATTCCAAATTAACTGCTTCTGAATTAAATTCATCTTCTTCGAGTTTACATGGAAAATTTAACTCCGAATAAAGCTGTACATGGTATGCGTTCATTCGTGTTCTCTTAATTCTGAAGTGACGTAATCACGCAGCCAGTACTAGACAAATCTCTTCCTGCTTTTAGCCTTAGAAGCTAAATGGAAAAAAATCTAATAAAAAATGTTTTAGCTTCCATTTTAATGACATTTTTGAAGTACTAGCTTGTTATGGGTATACTATTCCACTTTTTTGAAAAGTGACACTTTTTGTCACTTCTGTTGCAACTTTCCCATTTTGCGGTTTTCAATCTTTTGTTAATCTTTCAACGATTTAGGAAGATTTGTAGTATAAACTAATTTAAGCGAATAGGTTTTAACAGAAATACTCACCTGGGTAGATGTGCAAAATAGTTATAGTGAATATAATGAATATTTGAGGAAGTTCATTTGCCTGGAGTTATTTTACCAGTGGAATTACTTATTATTCATAGAATCATTTCATCCTTGCAGTCTACCAGAGGAAACTGCAGGAAATATTAATCAACACTAAAAAAAAGCCCTCTTATCTATACAGGGTTATCACAGAACACAAAGTCAGAGCCATCAGTAAGCAAAAATGCCTGAAATTCAGTCTGCCAAAACTGGAAGTTGAATGCTTTGAGTCACTGGGCATGTGTAGGTGTGACCTCATTTTTCCATCAAGTCCTGCTGAAACCACTGGCCTGTTAATGAGGGGATTGAGGATCCATGACCATGCCAGTCTTACCTACAGACAGATTCTGTTTCTCTGTGGTGTTGCGTTCAGCTACATAAATCAATATTAATATGACATATTAACATTGATAACTAATAAATATTTACTTTGGGAGCTTGGCTTCTTATTTTTTAGCCTACTGTGTTAAGCTATAGGCATAAAAGATGAAGTCATAGATACTCAGTCAATGAAAAAATGAATAAATAATTTAACTTAATCAAAAAATTAGTCCCAGATGGTATTTTGTAAGTTCTTGTTTGAATTGACATAAATCATGACCCCAGGAAATCATAGAGAGACAACGATCAGATAAATAAATGCATTGGTTATTTAACTAATCAAAAATCTATATGAAATATGAGCCCTAGAAAAAAGAAAAAGAAAACATAAACAAACAAGACAAAAACATAAACCAAGAATGTGTTAATGTGATGATCAACTTGAACTTCAATGGTAAAGGAATATAAAGCTGCGTGAAGAATTACACAAAAACAAGGCCTATGTCATCAGAAACGACCGCTAGGGGTATATTGCCTCCAGTCCTCCAATTCCCCAGTCCTCCAACACACACAATACAATAATATAAAGATGCACATGTTCTGTCCCCAATCTCCACCTGGTATGGAAACTTTGAACCAGCCCGGTATGACGTCAGGCCAGGTATCAAAATCCAATTGTAAATAGTCCAGAGATATAGGCAAAAATCTGATTTTATGCATATAGCACAACCTAGTGAGAAAACCCCTAAATCCCAAAATGCTGAAATTTGATACGGATCGTCCTCTTGGGGACCTAAACTGGTACACCGAGTTTCAAAATCCAATTGTGAAAACTGTTCGAGTTATCACGCTTACACGAAGGATATCTGGTGGATGCGGGAGACATGGTGGCGGAAGTCATGATGAAACCATTATATTCCCGACACTCCGCATTCAGGGATATAATCATTCAAATCACAATGAAACAGGACAAATGCACACATTAATATATAGCACAATTATAAAAGATTAAAATAAGCTACTTTAAAATGCAAAGCCATGTGATCTGAAGATCAAACATCAAAATGTGAAGTCCTGATAAAGTGCTGCATTAAGCTTATGGGCTCATGACATAAAATATTGGTTTTGATTTCAACCTTAGCTCACATAAGTAGGAGTTAAAGGAAAACTTTTCTCTTGAAGTGTGAACAAATGTCCCTTTTGTGCCCTGTAGGAATGTTGATCAAAGAGAGGTCTACTTTGTGTCCTGTCTCTGGTGAGGCAGACCTGTTTGTGGCCCCCTGTGGAGGTTTCACCTCCTTATGCGAAGGCACAACGTTAGGGACACAATACGATTAGTTCAAAAGGATTACACGTCATTTAATTATCCCCAGGTCTGAAGAGGGGAAAAGAAACTGTCGTTAGGTTGCAGGGTTCAAATAATGAAAAGTTTCTTTCTGTAAAGAATTCCTCTTATCTATGGGTCATAAAAATTCCACAGAAAGGTCTCTGGTGCATCTTTGTGAGAGAAGTGTCTACATTGGTCAAGCATGAAGGCAGTGAAGTTTGTGCTTCTGCAACCAAACGGTTTGGAGCTGGGTAGCCCATCAACTTCAATGAAGGTCTTCAGTACCTCCTCTGTTACTAGATGAGTCCTGAGTCTGACCTGTAAAGGCTCATTTGTGCACGAGATGAATATGCAGATGGATGGACAATTTCATCGCTCTCCTGTCTCATTTAACAATGTAACTGATACATTATCTGGGCCCTTGTGCAGCAAACAAAGTGATGCTCCCTGAAACCAAAGTATCAGTGTTGAGTAGTACAGCTGAAATGTAAATAACAGAAGGAACAAACCAGAAAAGAAGAAGAGAAACAGAGAAAAGAAGAAAAAGAGACCTGCAGACCCTGCATTCCTGCCCCTCACTGGTGTCTGAAACTGACATCAAAACTCTCAACTGTCCACTAGTGGATTAATAGACTCTTCTAGAGCAAATGAACGGCATTTCCTTTCAAAGTGTCTTGATGTCTGTTTGAAAACTTGAAGCTGTGAATTAAACCAAGGAGCTTGCTTCTTCTGAGTGGTTATTTAGGAGCATCATTGTCTAGTGTTGTACGTATTAAAGTTGTGATTCTCTCAACAAATTCATCAACCTGTGTTGGATGAGAGCTCAAAATGAATCTTCTCTATTATATCAACACATTATATTGTCGGAAATACTGATGAAATAGATTTCTTAAATTTGGTAACGGCACTGACAAACATCGGCTATAATAAGTTTTCTTCTTGGCTATTGTGTAGTCGAGTAAAGGAACAAAGGTTATTAAGAAATGATCAGACAGAACAGGGTTATAAGGAAAAACTGTTAGTTCTTCACTATTAATGCCATAAGTCAGAACAAGATCAAGAGTATGATGATTAGAATGAGTAGGTTTGTGGACATTTTGTGAGAAGCCAATTGAGTTTAATATGGAGTTAAAAGCAATGTTTAAACTGTACTTTACATCATCAGCATGAATGTTAAAGTCACCCAGTACAATGACTTTATCGGTATTTAGCACTAAGTCTGATAAGAAGTCTGTGAAGTCTGTCAGAAACTGTGAGTAAGGTCCAGGTGGACGATACACTACTGCTAACAGAAGGGGCTTCTCTGATTTCCATTTTGGGTGAGATAGACTGAGAGTCAGGTGTTCCAAGGAATTAAAACAAATATTAGGTCTAGGACTGATCAATAGCCCTGATAGCTGCTAAAACCTCCGCGACCTGTAGTCCTAGGAACATGAAAATTTATACAGTCAGGTGGAATAGATTCATTAATACTAACATGATCCTCCTCCTGCAGCCAAGTTTCTGTGAGACAAGAAAATCAATATAAAGATCACTAATCAGGTCCTTAATTAACAGAGAATTAGACAGAAGAGATCTGATATTCAGTAAACCACATTTAATGGTTTTACTTTTTTGTCCTGTTAATTTTATTGTCTTAATATTTAAAAGATTTTCATGATTTATTCTACATGTGCTATTTGATTTATTTATTCTGTGTGGTCTGGGGACAGAGATGGTTATTATGGGTTTTGGGGAGGGCAGTGCCAGGTGAGAGACTACAGGAAAGTGTGCAGGTTGGGTCCCATACATGTAGACTCCAATCCTGCTCTGCTTCCTGGTCTTACTCCTGAGTAGTCATGGGTTTAGATAACGAATTGAATCCTTCATATTCCTGGAAATAAGAGCAGCTCCAGCTAGAGTGGGATGAATGCCATCTCTTCTAATAAGACCAGGTTTTCCCCAGAAAGTTTTCCAGTTATCTATAAAGCTGTCATTTTGTGCTGGACACCAGCTCGACAGCCAGCGGTTAAAAGATGAGATGCGGATAAACATGTCATCACTGGTCAGGTTTGGCAGAGGTCCTGAGAAAACCACGCTGTCCGACATGGTTTTGGCAAAGTCACACACTGAGGCAACATTTACTTTGGTGACCTGTGACTGGCGTAGCCGGGTGTCATTTGTTCCTACATGAACAATAATCTGGCTGTATTTACATATATCCTTAGCCAGTAGTTTTAAATAGGACCCTGTCAGCTGCTCTGGGTCCTGGAATACATTTCACCATGATTCCTGGTGGATCTGATGCCACGTTTCTAACTATGGAGCTCAATCTGACATTTCTCAGAATTGAGTCTCCAATTATCAGAGTGGATGGAGAGGATAATGATAGGGGTTTTACCTGAGGTGGTCGAGCGGTGTGGATAGGAGAGTGGGTGGACCGTTGCGGGGTGGGTGTAAAAGACAGCTCAGATCTGCGTGTCTTTCTGCAGATGCGGCTCCTGGGCAGATTGCCGGGAGGTGGATGAGAGGGAAAAACCTGTGGTGGCTGTGTGCTGCTGGGCTGAGACTCGTGGTCCAAGCGGGGGTATTCTTCCGAACTCAGGACATCAAATATGTTGTTGAAGCCGTTTGATGGAGATGCAGCAAAGTGAAGACTCCTCGCCGCCTGCCGTAGATCAACGAGAGACCAGGGCTCCTCTTGGGATGGTGTGGAGCTAACCGGGACCTTGGGTTTAGCTCCACATTGGATCGTTGGATCTTGTGGTATCTACCGGATCTTGCTGATATCTACCGCTTTATGATCGGAAGTAGCGACATCCGGTGCCTGGGATTCCAGCTGACAATCTCTGATAATAATGGTATCCATCGTGATTTCAGCCTCTCCTATATCGGATATCCGTGCATCTACTTTGGCCAGATGTCACACGGGGGACAATGAGCCCAATTAGACGTAGGTACCCTGGGGAGCACTCCATGCAATGAACATATCAGCCGGTCTGAGAGCACAGTTCAGTTTAATAAAACAGTTTATTAAGAAAGAGAATTAAAAAGTCCAAGTGGGGGAAAACTAGTTCAATTGTCCACCAGCAATAGGAGTAGCCCTCTGCGATTACTTTGTCGGCTTGTCTGGATCCACAGCTCCAGAGGCCTTGGGTTTAAAACCATTGCAATCTAAAATAAATAAAATCAGCAAACCACAATAAAAACAAGTAAAACAAATTAAGCCAGGGCTTCTGCAGACTACTGTCTTTATGTCCAGGGACTCCACTGGTGCCTCTTCCCCCGGTCCTCCAGAATCTTATGGGCACCTCTGCTGTGGTCTTGGCGCCTCTACTCTGGACCCGGCGCTTAGCGCCTCAACTGGACCCGGTGCTTCCACTCTGGAACTGGTGCTTAGCGCCTCTACTGGACCCGGCGCCTCCACTCTGGACCCGGCGCCTCCACTCTGGACCCGGCACCTAGCGCCCGCTCAGACAGCCGAGGCACTGCCTGGTAGCTCAGGCTGTGGCTACAGCCTTCGCTTTACTTTGCCAAACTCTCCTCTCTGTATCTGCACTCCCGCAACTCTCCTAAGTGTACTTTAAAAAACAGTCCTGCCACACCCTGGCCTCCACCTGTCCCTAATTATCCCTCTAATCAGGGACAGGGTTGCAGCCACACACTTTCTCCAACCATCTCGTGACACAGACGTAAACAGCTCACACAGTCAATAGCCATTTAAACGCTCTTTTCATGTTAGCAGCTAGCTAACAACAGCTGGTCGGAATCAGCTGATCAGATTTTCCCATGCTGTCACTGTAGGAGTTTTCAGAAAATACAAGTAACTCGGTGTTTGAACAAATAAAAGTTCTTTCTTCTCTGTTAAAATTAATCTAGACTAGTTGGTGTTACAAAAATTGCACTTTAAAACGATGCAAAACCGCATAAAATGCAAGATTTAGAGGAGATGAGCTGACTGGTACGTAAAAAACGCCACGCATGCACCTTTCACATCTTTACTTTTGAATTACATTGTGCTGACAGTTTTAGGGTTGTTGTTTAATGACCATAAATGCAGCGTGTAAGAAGAATTCAAGCTTTTTGGGGGGAAATCTTTCTCTTCTTATTAACAGCTGGTCCCATATGAAATCCCAACCTCCTCAGCGTCTACTGGATTGACTTAGTTGCCTTGTTATTAACAAAGCACAGAGACCACATATGCCTCTTCTGACTATGTTTCAAATGACCACATATGTATGGTCAAAGAATTTTCACTAAATCTCAAAATAATTTGAATATATTCAGCAGATTATATATTAAGACAGAAGTTGGCTCGAAATGTTCTTACAAAAACGTCCATACATTCAGGTTCTTTTTTTCAGTGTATAAAAATCATTACACTTATTAAATTAAGTGTAATTTCATGTTTCCATGATGGATGCAATTTCATTCCAGTAGAACTGAATCAGAGAAACCAGAGATCCTTTAAAAATGTTTTAACAAAGAGAGTTTATATTCATCATAGCAACAATTAGAGAAACCTTTCTCTTCTTTGTGACATGTTAAATAATTTATTACACCACAGGCTGACTTCAGGTCATTCTGTGGCACGGCCAAGACACTCAGACACATAAATGATGCATTGACAACAGCAATAACTGTGCACAACAGAAAAGGACCTTTGAATTAGAGTCAGTGTGAGGACTATTTGTGAGAAGGGGATTTTTCTTAGCAGGCAGGTGATGAAGATTACCCATGATTGAATGATTTATTGAGGCCAGTGGCAGGCTGGGTGTGTGGGATGAGCGTCTGTGCTATCTTTACCCTTCTTTCCACCTCTGTCCATCTCTCACTCTTCTCCATTTATGAACCACTACAGTGTGTATGGCTGTTCAGCCCTGGACTGCAGCCCACCGAGAACCCCTCTCAATCTGAGCAACCGGCCCCGTTTCTGCACAAAGGCTGCACAAATGATGGGTCCAGGCAGAAAGGGATATGGCCTTTTCACCTCCGCCTTTTTGTGCCAAATGACTACAGACACTTAAGCAACATGTGCAACATACATTCAGATGTGAATACAGAGTAGAAGATGTCTCATGACTCCCTCCGTCTTTGTTTTCTCGCCTACCAAAAAGCTCTGCAGCCGAGAGACAAATTGCTGCGCTGCATTAGCACTACAGTGAAGGATGAAAGTGCACCGAGCAAGGCAAACAAGCATCCCATTACAACCGCCACTTAGCAACAAACACATCTATTACAGCGGCTGAGCAAAGCTGGAGGTGAGCCTGCACACACCTCCAACAAGCTGCTATCCAGGGCAATGAGATTCAGAATGCACTATGCTGGGAATTTCAAGAAGAATCAGAAAAAATAAAACAAATAGCCCTCCCACTTCCTGTCTGTTGTGAGAAATCAAGGGCCACAGCAAGTGTTTACACTCAAGAAGAAAGAGCCTCTTTATCACATGATATTCTTCTTATATTCTCTTTTTCATAGCAGTTATTTTTAAACTGTCATTTTTTTTTACTACAGACACTTTCACAGCATCACTTCCATGGAGAAAAGCTACTCAGCTTATTGGTTACAACTCATTGGTTGGTGATTAATGGAGATCTTAATGCACTGACCTGATACACTGCTTCTGCTTTTTTCTTTCTGTGCCACTGGAACTCAGATATTTTTAATTTCCTTGTTTCTACCTGCAGGTTCATCCCCAGGGTTGCACCTTCCAGTCTTATGTGTGACATATCCATTCTCGGGCAAAAAAAGAGACGCATAATTTGCTCCTTTTCTTACCCACACTGATTACTGGGGTGCAAATGCTGACTACTGTTGTCATGGTAATTGCCTTTCAGGGGGGTTCTGGTGCCACTTGAGCTCAAGTGATTGAGAGTGAGAGAAAATGAGAGGAAGTTAGGGGGAATATTGCGAAGGAAACACACACCGCTCATTGTGTGCCAACATATTTCATGTTTTATCTTGTTTCATGGCTTGTAATATTGGCAGTTTACCTTGACTTGAAATGATCTGACCACGGAGCAGCTTCCCGTCAATGCCAGAAAATGAATTTGATGTGGGTGAGCGACGATAAGTGTTCTTTCAGCATCGAGCCGAGTGCCAAGAGGTCCCACAGCAGAGACCTGCTCCCCAGCGTTTATCTGCTGCATTAAATGGATGTGTTGGGTTCAAGGAGGGGTCAGGGAAATATAGGAGACTACATATGTCAAACAATACATACTGGAAGAGAAAAGTAGGATCATAAAAAGCCTTTCATCATTTGGCAAACAAGGATCCTTCCAACAGAAAAAAGGAAAAAGCTGGTGGATAGAAGCACTAGATCATCATTATGGAACAACAAGAGGCACCTCTGACAGTTGGCATGGACCCTAATGCTGAAATAAGGATGGTTTTACTTCTCCAGGGTCTTAAGTTTTGGAGTGCCATTGTCTGTGGGGGTGTGCGTATGTGTGTGTGTGTGCTGTGGCTGTTGCAGTGTCCTCAGGAAGTCCTTGTGTGGTGTCAAGTGTTCTACTGGACCTCAAGCACGATTTCCATTCCAACTGTTCACTGTTATTATTTACACACTTCATCATTACGCCTTGTTTTGTCAGTGTATCCTAAGCTGAATAACACTTATGCGCCATTAGTTTATGTCAATCCATTTCAAAGAAGATTAGGTTGAATAGGAGTTAAGCAAAAAGAAGAAAAAAACTCATGCAATGTTTTACTTTCTAATATTCTGTCAGAAACTTACTTTATTTGTTTGATTTTGCACCATTTAAGGTCTCTGCCTTCAAGACTAATTTCACCACAACATTTAATAGAATATTTTTCAGTATTGTGATCAAGTTTTCAGGCCCTTAAAGTTATTTTTTCTCATTTTTCCTGTGTTGGATAGTTTTTGTCAGAATTTTACACATTTGTAAAATAAGCAAAGCACCAAATGTCTCCCAATTAATCCCATCCCCTCAAACATGATGATGTCAGCTTCATCCCTTTGGAATTTGTCTCTCCAAAATGAGCTTAAGGTTTTCAAAAAGTAAGAAGGTTTCCGGTTTAAATGTCAGCAGGAGTTTGCATGATCCCCCCATGCATGTGTGACTTATTTCCAGGTATATCAGCAACCGCCAACAGTCTGCACTCATTTTAGATTACCTGGTGATTCTGACTTTATCCTCAGAGTGAATGTGAATGGTTTTTTTTCTCATTTGTTTGTGCTGGCTCTGTAATGGACTGACAACCTTTCCAAGTTGTATCCTGCTTTTCACCTGATAGCAACTGGTATAAGCTTCAGCTTCCCCTTGACCCTAAACTGGATAAAAGCAGGTAGAGAAAGAGCATGAGGATGGACACTAGTCAGAATAAAGGCAAAATGAATGTAGAAAAATGTGTAAGAACCCTGGTTGAAAAAGCAGAATGTTTTACAGTATATGTCACGATGATATGAAGGGTAAGCTATGAAAAAATCAGTCGGGGTCTGAAATGTATAAAATGTTCCTGCAGTAACCCAGTCAGAGTCTGGCTCTGAACCTATCTGGAAGTTGTTTGGAAAGACTGAAAATGAATCTACAATAACTCATCTTCTCCATTAAGTCTAAAAACTAGAATAAATTAAACTTTCAAAGAAACTGTGAGCCGGGCTTGCTGAATAATTCTGAAGTTGAGTAAAGGTTGCCATAAGTCCCAAAAATGCATGAATGTAGCATTTTTTCTTTAATAAAATATCTAGTAATTAAGAAAACTAGCTTAAAAGCTAACTATATGTGTGTTTGATCAGTCATTCCTTTGTTCCAGCAATGCTTCTTGGCAATAAAGCTTATATTTGCCACACACACACACACAAACTTATCAAATAGAGTTGTCTATTGTTGAGAGTTGTTTACCATGTATTGGATGGAGTCTGAAGAAATAAGGCATATTGGAAATTTACTGTTATTTAATTTAACTGGGGCATTATTAAACTGTGGAATAACCAGTCAGAGCAGCCATCATCTTGTTGGTCACTAAGTTGGTCACACACTGCTGTGTGATTGATTGTATCTCATTCTTCAATTAGCATTTGTCACAAAGTGGGTGTTTTGGTCACTTTGTGTTGGAAAAACAGCATGTCCAAGTTGATCCCACGAATGTTCACTGGAACTGAGTTCAGGACTGCAGACAGCCGCTATATTTGCGCCACTCCAAAACTTTGGAGGTGGTATCTGATAAATGCTGGTCTGTGAAAGTGAGCATTGTAATCTTGGAGTATGGGGGTCCAAACTGTGGGGTTTGGGACTACCACTGGTTGGATCTCATTTTGATATCTCTCTGTATTAAGATTGCACAGGAATATGCTGCTCAATACCATCAAATTGTCCATGAGTTACAATTTAAGATGTGTTCAGGAAGTAAGATCATTCCTCTTATTTTTTTTTAATTAACAATAACTGAAAAGCTGAAAAGTCTGTGCCTGTGTAACAGAAACAAGAAAAAAACTTAAAAAAACGAATTGCTTTTTAATTTATTTTCATTTATAACCAGCGTTCATATCATTTTGAAATGATAGCTATTAAAACTTAAAGCCTAAAGACAGATTAAACCACATCTTTCTGTAACTTAACTATTTTAAGTGCAGTAGTGTTTTGTTTTCACGAGTTGCATCTTTAGCATAATTATTTCTGTTTGGGTTATATGTGGTGCAGAGCTGACATGATCTGCATAGCGGAGAGAGAAGTTCTCCCTATTTTCAGTGAGCAACACTGTAAATGAAAAATGTTTACTTTCCAGCTGAATCCTGACTTTTACTTGTGGCAATTATAGTTTCTTTTCAACGCACACTCAGCAGGGGAACCCAAATATTTCAGTTACTCCTTGTGTGTTTACGAGCAAATAAAAAGCTGAAGCATCATCTACTAAAACTGAATGGGAAATGATTTCACTGAGAATCTATTTAAACCAATTCTACTAACAGGCGATCTACTCTATGATAATGCACACAACCCCCCAGTAAACAGTGGCATGGATGGTGCAACCTCTGCAACATCCACGCAATGCTCTCAAGGCAGATTCTGGAGTGATGCGAGTATTTGTTCTTTGAAACTGTGTTAATCTTTTGAATAATTTGGCTCGCATTTTTCTACTTGGGATGCACGGTGGTGAGGGTTTAGCGCTACAGCCTCAAAGCGAGAAGGTCACTGGTTTGAACTTTGCCTTTCTGTGCGGAGTTTACATGTTCACCCTGTGTTAGTATGGGCTCTGTCCGGGTACTTTGACTTTCTCCCTTTATCCAAAGACATGCACGTCAGGTTGATTGGTCATTTAAAATGGCCCTTATGATTGAATGTCTGTGTGTGACTGGTTGTCCTTCTGGTTGTTGATGGATTGATGAACTGTCCAGGGTGTACCCCACCTCTCTGGATACTCAAGCTCTCTCCCTACGGTCAAAGGACATGTGTAATGGTTTTAGCAACCTGGACCACAGATGACTCAGAGCTGCGGATGAAACAATCTTTAATTGTCACAGATAGTA
>JBAMHX010000024.1:8833816-8847688 GCA_037177515.1 Pseudomugil tenellus
AGTTAGTTAGTTAGTTAGTTAGTTAGTTAGTTAGTTAGTTAGTTAGTTAGTTAGTTAGTTAGTTAGTTAGTTAGTTCCTGTCTGTCATAGTGTCAGTGCTGTTGTCCGCGCTGTAATAAACTCTGTTTATCTGCACCTGGCTGCCTCCTGCTTGTCCTCCTCGCCTGTGTTTGGGTCCACCACATGCCTGCACCGTAACAAATACACCTGCCTGAACCATCTCTACCCCTCCGTTTTGGGATGTAAAACCCAAAATAAGTGTTTGTTCTCACACCAAAGTTTCACATTTTCACCAGTTCACTGTTATAATGTTATTAACTTACATCTCAACTGGTTACTAAAATACAATTATTCTGATAATTGCTGTCCAAAACAAATAAAAAAATACAGAGAAACTTTTTCATCATGCATTTTAATTAATGTGGATGTTTAAGGGTTAAATAAGGCAAAAAAGTCAAAGCAATGTCAATTAACAATGTAAGGTTGATAAAAAGAATTATGTGGGAGTTAGGGCTCATTAAAGATTAAAAAAAGGAGTAAAACTTTTAGTGGACACTTTTCCAACTTTACTTCTCATAATCTACCAGGCTAATTAGCTTTGTGGCACATGGCATATGGTACATGTAAGAGCCAGTACAGTTGGCGCCTGCAGCTGAGAACATAAGCAGCACCTCACTTCCCAACATCAGTGATCTCAGTGAGAGAAGAAATCAGCTACCAGTCTACGAGCATTTCAAACCGCTGCTGTCTGTAAACTCCAGCTGAACTCCAGAACCACACAAACAAGGACTGACGCTAAGACAATTCTGTTCTGCGTGATGCATAGCCGACCCTGTTAGGATGTTTATGTCTTTGACTTCTTAAAGTGAAATGCATATTTACTTTTTGCAATTACTTGCTGTATGATGGTTTATTTAGAATGCCAGTGTAATCCCTCATATCACAACAGTCTAAACTCTCTTGCTAGCTGCTCTGCAAAACCTAATGCAAACCTATTTAGATTCAAGCACTCTGGATTCAGTTATTCCTCTTTTTGAATTGCATCTTTTGCAGTTTTATTACCTTCCCTGTTATTTGTTGTTCTAGTACCAGAAAAAAAAAATTCTGCCCATGACCTTGTTGTTGAACAGCCTGATAAAAATAGTTGAGAAAATACTTCCTCTGACATTGCGCTTGCTAAATGCACTAGCATGTAAGGCCATAATCACACAAAGTGGGGAAAGAAGTCTTTTATATCAGAACATATTCTTGATGGTCATTTGTTTATTCTGAATGTAATAGAAAAATAATAATGTTATTTAATCTCCAGTGCTTGTTCACAGCTAAACACAGTCCCTTCTTTTTACTTTCTCCTCAGTAAAATGATCATGAAGAACCATTTTAAGTCAGACTCTATCAGAAATATCCAAAGATGAACTATGTTAACCTTAAAAGACATGCCTGTAAGACCTGTGCAGGCGTGTTACAGTTTGGTTTTACCATCCAAAGAATACATGAAATGTGCAAAAAATAAGCCTTGTTGGAATTTCTTGTCCCCAGAAATTCCAACCAAAGAGACCTATGGATCAGGGACAACTTTAAAACAGCAGAAGTAGATGTATCTACATAACTGTGTGTTTACTAAGTGGTGCATCTTTTCAAAGTTTTTGCAGCCCTCATTATTAACTATTCATTAATCCAGTCTAAATCTCTGAAGATGCATATTGGGATGGAGCAGCAAACGTCTGATTGCATTTATAAATACTCTTGTTAGGCAATGTTTATTGTTTTTAAGAGTAAGCTATAACACTCAATGCAACACAAGATCAGTTTGTTGCTCAAATCCACATTGAAAATGAGCATGAACGCTAATATGTCCATTAATCCCAATCAAAGCCAGAGCCATTAAAATTGCAACCAACATCTTACTAGAAACTTAAATATTTAAATATACTTTTAGAATATGTAGTTGTTGCACAATCCATGCATCCAAACTGTGAGATTACTGTGTTTTTAGGCATCTGTTTTGTGGCATTGATCATGTGACATGAAATGCCATCAGTACAAAATACTTTATTTACATTGTATATTCTCTAATGCTCATTTGTTCGTTGTACCGATCCATCCATCCATTTTCTATACCGCATCTCATGGGGAAGCTGGAGCCTATCCCTGCAATTAGCAGGCAAGAAGCAGGATACACCCTGAACAACTTGCCAGTTGGTCACAGGACAAACACAGAGAGATAAATAACCACTGTTGCTCACACTCGGGGCTATGGAGAAATTACAGTGGCCAATTAACCTCACACGCATATCTTGGGACGATGGGAAGAAACCAGAGTAACCAGCAAGAAACCATGCATACACTGAGCACACAATCTCCAACTCCATTGTTCAGACCACCCCCACCCTGCCAAGGCTCAAGGTGACAACCTTCTAGCTGTAAGGCTGTGGTGTAAACAACAACACCACTGTAACACTAATGTAGTTTTGGCATTTGAACCAAACCATAAGCATTCATTTACAGTCAAGTCATGTATGTTTACCTATAAACTGATCAGAAAAGTAGAAAAGGTCATAAGTAAAAGTGGGCAAAGTGAAGAAAAGCTAGCAAAAGCCAATAAGCATTGGCTAAATGGGGTTAAAGGCATCTTCTACCTCAAGCTGCTGCCAAATAGAGTATTTGTTGCCCTAGGATAGAACGGTAACTTGTGACTTCGGCTGTGTCCAAACGTGCATCCTGTGCCGTACATAGTGCCCTACATGGTGCTCTCACCATTTTATAGGGGTGTCCGAATGTACTTTGGGAAATAAACTAATGCACTCAAAATTACCCACAATGCATCTTGAATAGTGAACATTGATGGTCACTAAACGGTCAATATAGACCACAATGCATTGCGGGCTGAAGCTTACAATGGCGGAAATTTTGCAAACATCAAAAACATTTAACAAAAAAACTATAAAGTATCATTTTTATCCCTTTTGTACTGAATCAATGTGATACAAAGCAATAATAAAATACAACATACGTAAATAAGACATTTCCACACAAAATAAGATTGGATTTGCAACGTCACCTTCAAGTCTGTTGTGGTTGCGACAGGGAGAAAGTAGTGATCTTCGGGTCTAAATCGCCAACAGATTTAGGGCACCATATAGTGTGCTATGTAGTGTAGCCCTTATTAGTGGATGAGGGGTTAGGGCGTAGGCCGCACATTCAGACACAGCCATCATCAACATGACTGTGCAAAAAATTCCTCAATAGCCCAACGTAAATTTTATCACTCAGAAACCTTATTTGTTTGATTTCTTTTATTTTTTTAAACCTGTTAATCATCATAAAATTGTGTTGTGAAATAAAACGTCTTAGTCCTACTTGACTGTGGAATTTATTCCTGATATGTTTTTGTTCATTAAATATTTTATGTGAATATTACAAGAAAAACTGTCAAACTAATGTTCATTGCTTAACTCTTCACTTAAATGTCCTTTTTGCTTTTACTTTAGCGTGTAAAATTTCAAAACTAGCTTGTGTGCTAGCAAAATGTCATTTTTCCGACTGTGAACATTCAAAAACAGCTGGGTGGCAGAAAAGGTTGCAGAGCTCTGAAACATCAGTGGAAAACTGTAGCTTTTAGCATCAGATCCTTACAAAACACCAAGAGCTTGTATGAGATCTCTATTTTAGAAGTGGGAGATTTTCTTATAGCTGTGATGCATTAAAGAAAAAATGTTCCAATAAAGGGTCAAAGTTCTGGCTTTCTCACTAATGGAAAAGGTCTTGCTCAAGTATTAATACTGCTTCATTGCCTTTGAGCGAGACCTACACCAAGTTCATAAGTTCACACCTGCTGTGTGGAGATTGGAGCAGAATTCCTGAAAAGTGAGAAATAACTTATTGACAGTGAACAAAGCAGACAAAAAAACTGTTTATGAATTATTTTTAACTGTTAAATGGATCTAACTAAGTAACTGTGATGTTAGTGTTAATAATGAAGAAGAGAAGAATCAAAAGGGGTTCACACTAAAGTCCTGTGGCCGTGGTATGAATCCCTGCCTGCCTAGTTGGGCTGCTCCTGATGTGGTGCCCTCTGTGGCAGTGGGGGGGCTTGCTCCTGGTGTGAATGGATCCACAAGATATTGTCTCAAGCCAGATGTTTATAGATGCTTATTTTTATTCATTTTTATGTAAATTGTGTTAAGAGACAGGAACAAAGGAAGGAAATACATGGTTGTGAGATGGAAATGGAAATTCATTTAAACCCAACCTAAGAAAAACTGGGAGAAAAAAATCTAATTTGGTTCTTTAATAAAATCTGAAAAAAGGCATTTTTTTCTGATTACAGGGGAAAACTGCTGCAGCCCCATCTTCTGCTTTCTGCTATACACCAGGGTGCAGGAGACCAGTATCATACGGTGTACAAGAGCGTTTTGAGTAACCTTTTTACCACAAAGTGATGCAAAACATGTCAGAAACTGTATATATATCACATAAGATATGTATGAGGGCTTTATTTTAATATGTAGAAATTATTTTCATCATGTGTTGCTGGTTGCATGAAAAGTGTTTTGTACATAAAGTTTGATTTGATTAAAAGAGAGAGTCACTGAGCACGTTTGATAGAAAAATTAGTGAAAATATTCAATTTGACCTTAAAACGCAGGTGGCATTTCTCAGCTGAGGAGCTGAAACACATCCCAAACAATACAGTGAGCATCTTGCTTAAATGTCACAGTCCTGGACAGACAAGCTCTGATATTGTTTAAGAACTGCAATCCCAGTGAGATGCCTCCATTTCATTAGGCTGCAGGAAGCTCCACTGCAACGTCCTTTATATGTCTTTAAACCTTATATTCCATGCCAGTACTTATACACTCAATTTTGCAATAAATGATTCAAATGCATCATAAGCACAGGATTTGACCTAAATAGTCAGCTTTGACCATAACTGACTTTTCACTCTGCCCTGCAGTTACAGGAGAATTGTGATGCTGGAAATGATCTGTTGACCCCCTTTCAGGTTTTACATCAAGGGAAAACAAAAAAATTCACTTTAGCTCTGAAATATACCTAACACTTCTCCTCTGAGAGGAGCAGAGAGATGTCAAGGTGGGAATTGTTGTACTAAGTGATTGTATTAAGTGGAAGCCCCAGTGTGAGCTGAATGTGCCATGCAGGGATTGTATGACTCAAATTAGACATAATTCCCGGTGCATGATAAAACATATATTACCCATACATACTGTGGGCTTGATGTTGAATATTTCTGTTTAGGTGTTTTTGTGGCGCCTCTATAGCCAGCATGACCCTCTTTTGACCCCTCCACATGAGTGTCTTGCTGCACAGACTGTAGGGTTTCTCGTTTTAAAGAAGGTAAAACTCCAAGATTACAGATACAGAGCCAAACATCTGTACGATCAGCGTGTGAGAGGTTAATTTGTCAGTATTTTTATGTAGCAAAAAGGCTATCACTGTGGAGCTACAATATTGATCTTTCAACCACTTTTAGTGATCCTGACTTTCAAGATAACAATGACTTTATTTACGGACTGAAATTGATTTTCAGTGTTGCAGTTTTTCATTTTAAAACAGTAAAAATAGCAGCCACAGCCTGGTTTCACTAAACGTGGTTTCCAACATTTGTTCAGTTGTTGGTTTAGGTTGAGCTTGGAATGATATCAGTGGTGTCATATTGCACTGGTATATGAAGTCGGATTTACAAGTAGCTGCAATTTTATGCATTAAATGTTTCATTTGTCAAAAATAAAGCAATTAATTTTATCATTGTAAAATAAGACGCATCTTACTGTTGTATTACAAATTTACACGCGATTTGGTTTGTTTTGACAAAAGGCAGAACATCCTTTTAATAACTATATATTTCTGTGCTGTTACACTGAATAGTATTGTTTTGTAGTTCAGTCAGTTATAAGTTTCCTAACCAATACCAAGGTCTTGGCTTCAGTCCCATGTTTGATATTTACTGTTCCTGCTGCTGATCCTGGTAAAATAAGAGCTGAAAGTTTAATCAGTATCTACAAATAGTGTGTGCGTATGTGGAGGGGGGGGGGGGGTATTTTAAAAGAGTTGTGAAGGTCATTTCCATCAGTTGAAATAGTTTTTTTTGCATGCTTTTCAAATAAAAAAAGCATGCTTCTTTAATTTATTTTTTTTTAATCACTGTTTTCTTTACTCTTGCTTCTGTTGAATTCATTTTGTCAATTGCTAAAAAAATATTATGCGACTTTATGACTATAATGAGACTTTTTTCTTTAATTTACTTTTTAAATTTAATAATGAATCTTTTGGTTTTTGGGGACATAACAATAATATCTATCCATTTTCTACTACTTATTCCCAAACGGGATCGCTGGGGGGCTGGAGCCAATCCCAGCAGCCAACAGGTGAGAGGCGAGGTACACCCTGGACAGGTCGCCAGTCTATCACAGGGCCACACATATAGACAAACAACCACGCACACACACTCACTCCTATTTAGAGTCCCCAATCAGCTTATCCCCAAGCTGCATGTCTTTGGACTGTGGGAGGAAGCCGGAGAACCCGGAGAGAACCCACGCTAACACAGGGAGAACATGCAAACTCCACATAGATAGGCCACTTCCGGGGATCAAACCGGCAACCTGCTTGCTGTGAGGCTACAGTGCTAACCACCTCACCACCGTGCAGCCCAGAACAAATACATATATCATTATAATAACCTTTTTCATACAGACCAAGCACATCAGTAAGGCTATTTGAGTTTAGAGTTGCCAAAGTATTGCAGTTGCATGTGAATTTTCCACACAGAGGTGCTTAGTGTGCAAAATAAAGTTTAAAATAGTCAGTATGTGTTGTTTTGTTTCTTTTTACTGGGAGAGTGCTCTCATCCAATCCACCAAGTGTTTCAAAGCAGGAATGAATCCCAAAACACGAATCTTAAAGGGGATTTTGGCACATCTGGGGGAGTACTTATATATTTTAACTATGGTGCTCACTCTACAGAAGGACAATCCTTACAAGGTTTAACAAACAGCAAAGATGTGATCAGGTTTTTAACCAGAAAACCTGCAGTTTGTTTTTTCAAATTGGAAAAACACTCAACCAAATACAATTTTTATTATCTTTTTATAATTATTTACTGCTGGGAAATAGATATTAAGCTGATGAGGACATCTAGAGGCACTTTGTAAAGAAAAAATAACTATAATGCAAGCGAAGAAATGTAAAGTTTTTCCTATCCGAGTAACATTTAAGTAAAAAAATACTTTTCCACTAAAAGGAATCGTTTATAATGTCAGATTTAACGATATATGAAAGCTGGTATATAAGACAGAAAAACTGAAAGATTTTTTTTGGCTAGGGAGGCAAAGTTGAGGCTGTGCTGCAGTGGAGCTCTTTGGTTAAGGGAACCCAATGCTTTGTTACTACAGCTGGAGTGTATTCAGAACACTGTTTCAGTGCCAAAAGTGTTCCATTAGAGTCAACTGGTGCCACCACCAGCCAGACAAAAATAAGTCAGAATGCACAAGAACACTTTCACTTATAATGATAAAAATGAAAAAGCTGATGAATTCATACAGAATATGTTTTACTATAAACTATAAACAAAATTTTACTCTGTATTCATTTTTACGAGAGTAACCACAAAAGAAAAATGTTAAGCCTATTTTCTGGATTATTAATAAACAATGCTGATTGTCAGGATTGATAATAAACACACTCAAATCCACGTAATTATCTTTTTAAATGATTTTGGTTGGGATCTTTAGATCAGGCACTGTTAACATTTCTGTGGGTTTTTCGTTTTATAATGTTGTACAAATAAGCAAGTTGATTAAAAAGATTAAAATGATTCACATATTTGCTGGTGTCTGTTTTTTTCCTGACATTTTTTAAACAGGCACAGTGAACCGTCAGTGTCAAATCTGCTGCGTGCCAGTGCTGCAGTGATCATTTGATTCCACTTAGTATAGCACAGCAAAGGAAACATGTTGTCAACCCCCTCGCTTCTTTCTCTCCATGCACTGTCTGCCTATGTCTCCCCTACTTCTTCATTGGCCATGGCCTGAGGGAACAGTTGGCTTTTTTGAATGCTCTTCCCCCTTTGTGAGCTCACATTGATTGGCTCTCTGCTTTCCCCAAAGCAGAGCAGCATGAGGTGCCATCAGTAAGCGTTCTGCTGGTGCTGCTCTTAAAAAATAATAAAAAAAAACATCCAAGTAGAAGTCCAAGGCAAAAATGAGGAGAGGAAATTGTCAGGTGCTTCACCAGAAGCTGCCTAGGTATGTCTATTCTCTTCCTGTCTGCTTCCCCTGCAGTAATGAGAATCAATGGGTTTCAACATATTCCCCTTATGTCTTTTTGTCAGATTGCGTGCCGCAGACTTCGACTCTGTCTGCAGAGCTCTGTCCCCAGCTTCATAATTGCCCTGCTGTTCCCTCCATCCCTTTTTGTTTCTATTTGTTAAGCAGACTCCACAACGCAGACTGCAGTGATGTTACAAAATACCCCCCATTTGCTTGGAGATGCACATAAACCAGAAGCACTTAAACCACAGCATCATCTCATCATTTAGTTATTTTCAAGTTGAGTTAAGTGAGGAAATATACCAAAACACTTCTTGAGAATTGTCATAAGCGCACCCCTGGGAATGTGTGACTCCAACACAGCACAAATCACTGAGCAGCTCGAATGTCCACAGCAGGGTAAAGTGTGCACAGAGAGTGCATTTGGACTGGAGGACTGCCAGTGGTTGGTTGTGGAGGATGTGGGCTGGTCTCTGGAGCCTGGCGGCTTTCATTCATAAACCAGGTGGGAACTGTAAATGAAAACACAGACATCTTCCTGCCTTTGCTTTCAAAGATCACATTGTGCTGGTTTTGTGTAAGGAGCAGCAGGACAAGCAGGGGTCCATCATCGGTCATGCGTTTTGTGCAGCGTGTTGGAAAAGTGCAGTGTGAATAAAGGGTTTTAAAAGGAAAATATTATAGAGAGAAAACAGGAGCATTCATTGTTTAGTCCTAAACGGAAAGCAGACCATATATAAATCTAACTAAATTACTGTATTATCGATTTTAAATCCTGGTAATTACAGAGAAAAGAAATAGTTTTAACTTGGCACCTTTCCTTTATATATAAATGTTATATTTTCTGCTTTGTAGTTATGTTGGTTGTTTTTTTCTGGTTGCGTTTTTCTTTTACACCTTACGATCAACACGGTAACTCTGCTTATTACACGTGTGGAACTTGACATGTAAGAAATATATGTTGGATTTGTTTAATCCAGATTGAATATATTTTAACCCTTAAAGACCCAACCGATGAGCAAGTGGTAAGAAAAATCTATTTTTGTGAATATAAGGTCTTTATTTGTCCATTTAACAAAAATATATTTTAAAAAGTATCACATTTTTAGGGATATTTACTATTTACTACCATGTGATGTGTCAAAAATCTTATTGTGTAACCTTCTGCTTTCTGGATTAAGTGGTGGGAGACAAAAATCTAATTGTGCTCCACAGAATTTTGAGCAATTCTTTTACCATAAAGTGATGCAAAATATCTGAGAAAGTAAATGTATCATATATGTCATACCAGGCTGTTTTGGTTTAAGCTACTTGGACATATCAATAAACATCATAGGGTCCACAGCAAAAATTATTCATGTGTCTTTTAGTCAGTAAAGTTAGTTATAATTACCATTGCAACTGTGAATACATAAAGGTATTCTTAATTCTTATAAATCTAATCCACATTGGCTGATATAGGACGAAAACCAACATGGTTAACGACAGAAAGTTCATCCAAAAAGTACACAATCAGTGTTTGTCTTGCTGCAGCATTAACAGCTGGTCCTGTACACCATCAGTAAATCTGGAGACTGCGCTAGACCTGAATGACGCCACATTGCTGAAAATCACTTTGTATTGGATTTAGAAGCATTTCACCTACATTCATTGTTTGACTGGGTGTCCTTGACCTAGTTGTGATAAGGAAAATTCCCTTCTATAATTGGATCACAGTGTCTGTCGAGAGCTGGTGTTCATTACTGAAATGAAGAAATTCACTAAATATTTGAAGTTCTTGCCGCTGAATGTGAAGCGCTTAAGTGGTCAGAAAAAGTTTTGATGAATGAATAGCAGAGTATTTAGAAAAACAGCAGCCTTTTTAACGAAGCAAAGAACAAGTCGCTGTTTTAAAACTACTTGATGGTAAATTCCATTTTCACGAATAGCTGAAAATGTCTAAATTCCTAGAGGAAAGGTTGAACTAGAACTCTCCTTGGAGTCTGATTTCAGATGCAACAGTAACTGAAGGAGTTTAACCATCTCAGACAATAAAGTCTAAGACAGCTTACAATAAGCGCTTGTATTATCATCAGTCGCACATACATTGCACTGTCCAACATGTATCAGAACACATATTTTCAAGGTGTTTTCATGCAAAAAATAAAAGGTGGTGAGATCCTATAAATGGCTTTTACTAATCATATCTATCCTGGTACAAAATGATGGTGGAAAAGTATTTTAACCATGATGTTTCACCAAATCCAGACTCATAAAGTGTCTGATTGTGAATCTGTCAGGCTGAAACAGATGGATTAGGAGTTACATTTGCAACAAGGAATACTTTCTACTGTTTCTGTGCTGGTTCTGCGTCAAGAAGATAAAGAGGAAGTAGGTACATAGAGGAAGAAGCTGAAAACAGTAGAAAGTAATCATAGATAAAAAGAGTCATAATAAAGCATTGCAAAATAAAAATAAAATTTCAGTGCTCCTGATGATTGTCTGCTTTCTTTTTCCTTACGAGAAGCAGAAAATTTCTGTTCAATTTCTTCAAAGCAGCTGGTTGTTCTCCTTGTGTTTTGTCACTTTCTCTTTCCTGCTTCTGCCCCCAACCCCACCCGCCTTCTTTCAAAGTCCTTGTCAAGTCCAGCATTAATATGTAATTAAGCTATAACTACATTTTAAAAATAATGAAATGAAAGTGTCAGGAGAAGCTTTCTTCTTTTTTTATTCACTGAGCTCCACCATGTGAAAGCACATTTGTTTGGCATGACACCGAAGCCAGTTCTCTGTTATGTGATGCTGGAAAGGATCCAGCTTTTCACTACCAAGCTACTGTATTTCTTTTCTACCATTTTCAGTTCAACATATGATTTGAATAATTTGTAAATGACTGGATTCTGATTCGTTTAAACTTAAACAATGACTCAGTTTTGGATGAAGGGGGTTTTCCTCTTTTGATTTAGCTCTGGTGCACTTCAGCAGCTTAGACCGAGAGCAGCTTAAATATTATTAGCTGGGCGAGCTTGCTTTGATTAAACAAGATGAAGAGTCATTTAGATAGAACTTGTATTCAGCTTGTTTGCTAATTAGTCATTTTCTGCCTCCTTTTTTAAAAAAAAAAAAACTTGCTTTTTGTGCATATTTATTCAGTTTAGGGTTTACTTTCTAAAAGTCATCTATTTAGAGGTAATAGCTGTTTTTTTTTTTTTGGGGGGGGGGGTATTAAAGATGCACATATATAAAATTTTGGCTGATACAGATATCCAATATGATAATAATAATAATAAGAAGAAGAAGAAGAAGAAAAATAAGAAAAAAAGTAAAATTACATTGTTATGGCTCATATTTACTCATAAGAATATCTTATTTTTCTAAAGTTTACCATTATCTGCAGCAGCTTCCTGTCATTGTTTGTGAACTTCTGGAAGGGGGTTTATCAGATTACATCAAATTGGTGTACCTAAATCATTAAACGTTGCATTCTCTTCACATGACTTTGATTTTGCAAGTATTGGACACTCATGAAAAACAATCTGAAATTGCTTCGGTACTCCCGTTAAACACCTCACAATGCTGTGCTGCATCACTGTCACATGGCCTAACAAATGCCCCGTCCATCTCCTGACACACACATAAAAGTAGCCTAGAATAAATATCCGTTCTTAACATCGGTCCAGATTTATCTATCGAACCGATACCGATATTAAAACTGATATACCGTGCATCCCTATTTATTTTTCTTGCACTTAACAGCTCAACTAAATCTTACAGGACTCAAAACTCCACCTCTAAACCAATGTGTGAATGAATTATCTAAATTTCCAGTCTATCTTAGACGGAGACATTCACATTAGCCAATTCATGGATGGTTTTCATTCACTTGGGACACAATCAATGCTTCCTGTCACCTTTTAGCAGGACAAATGGCGCCTATAGCCCCAGTCCACCCCTCCCTCTAACTTTAGCCAGCTGGGGTACATACACAGGCCAGAGAGAGGTGGGGTGTGTTGGGGTGCTAACAGACCCCCAGACATGCACCAGCAGAGTGTGTCTGCAATGACTTTAATGTAAAAAGCTTCTGAGAGGGTAAAACTCCACTTTAACCCTAAATCACATCCCAACTTTAAGGAAGTCACAACAAAGTGCAGCAACATGTTTTTAACTTCTACCACACAAACAGGTCACAGTGGGCAGCAGCAGGTCACAGTGTGCGTGAGGTGGATGCTGCTTGGCACAGTCATGGCTCCTTGACGTCAGCGCTCAGCCCAGCCTGCTGCTGCTGATGCCGCTGCTGCTCTCAAACATGTCTTTGTTATTCAGAGCTTTCTATCAGAGAGCGGCGACCTGCAAAACACGGAGGAAGGCTTCGGCTCAGAGCGGGATCGCGAGCGCGTGGATGCGCTCCTGGAAGGTCGTGCGTGTATTTATAGCTTTTTTCAAAATCATTATTTATAGAACAGCTTAAATCTTCTTTATATTAATCCTGAAACGCATGAAAAGACAGTTTTTAGGCTGTTACACAAATAGTACATTATAATAAGTTAGTTATTATTTATAACTATAAAAACATTTTTAATTTAAGATTATTTAGTAAATGAAGCATTTAATGGCTGATTTCATCCATGAGACTTATTGTTGAGTGAAAGTGCGGCTGTGTGTCCAGATTTGGCCCCTTTGGTGGCCAGTCCGGGCTCCGCTCCGGGGCCTCCATCCTCCATTTCCCTCCACGCGTGAAGAATCCGCGACACATTTTGTCAGCAGCCACCGAGCATGGGTCCCTTCGGTAATAGAATAGCCAATGTAATTTGACACTTCAACTTACTGCGCTCTCCCCGAGTCTATTCAGTTATTCACCCGCTGACGCGGAGCGCATTCTCAGTGGCCGTAAGAGGTGGAAGATATTTATTTTATTTAAAAAAAAGAAACAAGAGCCGAATATTCGCGAGGACTTTCTCCGCTTGGTAACCCGGTGAGTAGCTGAAAACTTAACGCTGCTTGTTTCCCGGTGTCGCTCCTGCGAGGCTCTTGTTTCTCTTGAGGTTTTGTTTCCACTTTGGCTCAGATTGTTTCTCAACAATAGAGTGAACTGGCCCCGAGGAGCACGTCGGGAGCCTGCGATGATAAACCGCAGCTTTCGGATCCCCTGCTAGTATTTACTATCACGCTGCCGGCTGCAGACGGGGCTGAACCGGCGGGCTGTTAAGCAGGTTGTGCATTTCGGCAGGAACAGATGCCGCGTTGATCTCTCCAACGCGTCGGGAGGCTACGTTGTAGCAGCCTGCGTGCGCTTCGCTCGAAGAATGAATCGCGTGCACGCTTGTGCGAAAGATCTTGGTTTTATTTATTTATTTACATTCTGGCTTCCGATGTGCACAAAGCACATGGCTTGTATGGTAGCTGAGATGGAAGCCTGCAGAATGACTGTGGCCATGGTTAGAAACAGACGGTCGCTGGAAGTGCGGATTATTCGCTAAATGTCTCCTTTTAATGCGCATCTGAACTTTAATAAGAGCAACACATGTATGCAGTTAAATATTAAGTTATATCCATCTTAATATGCTGATATATATATATATATATATATATATATATATATATA
>JBAMHX010000024.1:8847788-8882875 GCA_037177515.1 Pseudomugil tenellus
CACACACACACACACACATACATACACAAACATATATATATATATATATATATATGGATATATATATATATATATATATATATATATATATATATATATATATATAGATGAGTGTGTTGACTCCCCAAATTATCTGAAGCTCTGAATGTGGAACCAGTTGGGATTGATTGATTGATGGGGGAAGCTCTCATAACCTGGGCTTCTTTTTTTGTTTCTGTACTGTACATCTGTCCAGGAAGCTAAAAGCCATGAACAAGTTGAGAAAAAAGGTCAGTTCTGCTCCCTGTTCCACTTCCTAACCACTTCCAGTGAGACCGTGTGTTTGTGATTCTGTATTGTATACATGCAACGTGTTCTTGTCTCTGAAAGTTCCACTTTGGCAGAGCCAAGCGAGCAAGCAAACGTCCATGCAGATGTTTCTCTTCTCCTTTTATTGAGATGCCCATAGAGCTCTTCCTGTTTTTGTTATGTTGTTGGAAAGTTCATTCTCCTCCTATTTGCTTTTAGCCGCTGCTGCATCTCATTCTGTCCTGCACAGCCAAACAGGAGCGGTCAGATAGCAGCCACAGTCAGTCCTTACTAGTTTGTTTACATTTCTGACATGTTGTGTTAAGCAGAGAAGATGCCACTGCAGGAAGTTGCTGTGCGCCTTCATGTTTCGATCCTTGCCTTCCAGCCTGCAGCATCCTCAGCACTTGATGGCACGTGTGATTAAACGCTGATTGAGCGCAGATTGTGTGCGGAAACTAAAAACTTCCACTGCTTTCATATATTAAGGGGGTGGCCGTGTCAGACAGAGGAGGTTTTCTGTCTCGTCCCCTCCTTCCTAGTCACCCCACCTCTGTGGGGCCCTAGTTTGGGCTCCTGAATAACCTTGGGGCAGACCCCACCAGGCTGACCTTCTTCTATTCAACTTGAGGATGTTGAAACACCAGCCGTCAAACAAAAGACACATTGAAACAGAGATCTGCAACCCAGCACGTGTGTCTGGGTGCTGAAGTAGACCATTTATTAACTCTCGGTTTCCCTCTGTCCAATGAAAAGTATCAACATATAACATCAAATGAAAAGCACAAAAGCATCACGTATTAACTGTTTCTGACAGTGTGGCGAGGCTAAAAAGACATTTATATTTCTGCTAAAAACTATATTCCAATGTTGTGTTTAAAGCGCTAAAGAAAGCCCCTTTTTTGTCTGTCTGGACTGGATTGAGGCTGGGGTGTGCGTCTGGCACTGTGGGCTGACAATAGCAACATGTTGGTGGAGGGTGGAGGTTTTCTGCTCTCGCCTTTCCACCCACCTGACAGGGTGAGAGTAAAAGGCGGAAGCTGGAAATGGCTGCGCCACATGGGAAATTATTCAACTCTCAGATCAGAGAGGACACACAAGAGGCCTCATTACCTCCAGAAGCACTGCTGGCCAGGCTGTGAGGAAACTGAGAGCTGGTTTGTCTCAACTGTCTCCTTTTTTTCTGACACTATTCCACATTCAGCACTAAAGTTTATGCATAAATGCTTCTTTTTGTTAAATGTGACCGAGCGGTTTGATCTGCATTATTGTAGCTGAACTTTGTCCTGCTGGTTTGCAGCCTTCAGTAGCTGGTAAACACGGCCGTGAGATGCTGGATAATGTCATAATGTTATTGATTCGGTTTGGGAATTCCACTTGTGATGAGTGGCTCCTGCGTGCAGACCTCTCTGAAGCACTCTAAACGGGATCTAAACAGGAAAAAGGTGACCGAATGCTCTTCTTCGGTTAGAAAGTGTGGGAGGTTTGTGTATCTTTTTTTTCTTTTGCTCAAGGTCTTTTTTGTGTTGTCTTAGATTAACAGAATAAATTCTTGGGATGAATCACTCTAATGGTATTGCTATTTTCAAAGAGAACAGAATGTGTGTTAACAAGTTAAATCATGAGGTTTACCTCAGTGTGAAAAAGCATTTAGTCTTTGATTTTCTAAATATCATGTTACTTTTAATCCATTACATCACTATTGAGGTTTATTTAGAAGGATGTCTTTAAGTAGAATGCAGAAAGTAATTTTGTGCTACTTTTAAGAGCTTTTTGACCTCCAGCAAGATGCCTGATATACAAAGTTGCTTTATAGCTAAAGACTTGAGCTGACAGCACTGCAGTGGCATAAAAAATGCAAGTTTATATTACTTTTAAAATTAGGTTTTATTTGCATAATCTTAAGTTTACATTTCTAGGATCTTGACTGTTTCAGGCAACACAGGAGCTTTGTGCAGTGAGAGTAGCTTGTGATCCCATAAAAATGAGTTTTTCATGGCACAAGTTGTGAATTTTAGTTTGAACTGTTTTCTGTTTAAGATCCAGGATTTTACAAGAAAATGTGATGTGTGTGACCAGGGAGAACTGATAAAACCATAAAATGAAGCTCCTTTTTTTGCTAGCTCTGATATTAATTTATGTCAATATGATGTAAGGAAAATTCCTGCAATGTGGTGTTTATTGCTGCAGCACTGTTTCATTAAAAGATCTGTATTCTTTTTCCAACTCTACATCATCCCACTCTATGTCCCTCTCCCATATGTTATTCTGCATTCCTCATCTGTGTGTGTTTGTGATGATTTGCGACGCTCCACCTCTGTGACTTGCAGCTGCAGTAACATGTACCTAGCAGATATCCACCAAGGGGGAGGGAGAGGTTTACGGGGGGTGGTGGTCAGACTGTACCTGTCAGCCTCACTGTTGACTGTTAATATGAAGCGTCTATTTTCAAAACACAGCTCAGGGAAAGGGAATCTGTGTGCTTTCGTGCAGGAGGGAGATAGAGAGCTGAGCGAGGGATGGGAGAGGTGCTGGGAGTGACGCCAGACCACACATCATTTAATCATGTTAGAGTGTGCAACCACTTTGTGCATATTTTTGGTTGCATTGGTGATCGGAGTTGTTATTGTACAGACTGTGCTCACATAGAGGGAGAGGTGGCCCGAGAGGGATGGCGGTTTGGACTCTTGTTTTGAATTAGGAGATTTGTGAAATTGTTTCAGCTCTACGGGTGAAATGTGATCATACAAATCTGACATTTGTTGCAGAAAATTGCTGTCGATCAACATTTAGGACCACTCACATGTTGAGCCTGTGGATGGATGACCATTGTGCACATTAGCATTGGATTTCAACATGTTCTTTTGGCTTAATCCTACTGTTGACTCGCCTGCTAAGTACTGAGTGTGTTATTTTTGCTCTTTTTAGCGAGCCTCTCTCTGCATAATCTCACTTAATCTAATCTATCCCCCTTTATAATAGACTGGGAATTTATAGAAAAAGCTTTAGTGCAGATCCATACCAAACGAAACCAGTGTGCTGCTTGTTTGCCCAATCCCTCTGGCAAAGCTCTTGTGAAAATGCAAGTGACCTCTGCACCCCTTGTTAGTCTGAACAATGAGTCTGCCTCCCCCTTTACAGCTGCAGCCATGCTGGAGGGGAAGTTTTTCAGAAACATAAACACACATATCCTGATTAATAGGTTTAAATACTATATTATTGGCTTTATTGTGGGCATGAAATCATTTAATACACAGCAGTTTTCTGTTTCCAGCTTCTTTTCCTTCATCATCTGCTGCTTTTGTCAGCTTAATCACACTGAAAATTGGGTTTTTGGCAGCTGAATGGACAAGGTCTCACTCTTATGTTATTAGTTATTTTTAATTGTTTCTTCCATGTAAGCAATAAAGTTAAAATGATCCCTTTCCGCTCTGAAGTATGCTATTAGTTGTGTAAGCTACTACTCATGTCTGAATGGCATAAAACCAGAACATAAAACTACATTTAAATGCAATTAATATCTACTATTTTTGTCTTTACATGTTTGCTGTTGTCAGCAGGATAATTTGTAATTTGAATTAATGTTCAGGATTGTGAAAATTTGTGAGTTTTAAACCACGATAGATGTAATCAGAACCTTCTCAGCAATCACAGGCTCATGCATGTTGAATGTGACATGCTGTGAAAAAACTTACACAGATCATGACAGAGAGCATCGCTGCAGTGTCGAGTAAATGAAAGGCTCTGCACCATTTATAAATTAAACAAAGTCTACCACCCTCCCTTCCCCGCGCTCCCCCCTAAATTAAAGTACCTACTAAGAAACCAGAATTTGAAATTGTCATAAGGTTTTAATTTCGCTATTCAAAAAATATGAGCACTGGAAAGAATCCTAAAGGGCTTTGCTGCTACATCCCATTGTTTTAGGTGTTTTCTCTGAGATTTTCTTTAGTTTTGGGGGGAGAGATCCACAGCTCTGATGAGTAATGAAGGTGATTCTGAGCAAGTGTTGGAATCACATTCAACACAGCTTGTGGGGGTCCATATCTCATTGTTCTCTGACAGGGAAAATTAACTGGGATTTACTAATACACAGGGAGCGTCCTTCCCCCACGAGAAGGAGGTCTGAGGATACCCCCTCCCCTACATTAACAAACGCAAATGTCAGATGCGTGCACGTTTGCCATCAAGATGTAAAGCACAAGTAAATAAAATCCCCAACATGTTGCGCCATTTTTCGCTCCTCTGTTCACACACGAGAGGCCTTCTTTTAAGATATTGTCATGCTGTGTGGCTGTTCTCCGCTGCATAGCCATGTGGTACCTGCAGACCACACATTTCTTGGGACTCCCTGAAGGTAAGTACCTTCTGGTGAACTCCCCTGAGAGCTACATACCTCCAGGAGCTTTTTTCTGTTTGGACTCACATTGCAAATAACACCATAATAACGGGCCAACAGTTGGTATCTAAACTGAAATAGCATCACAGTCACTTCCATTGCTTCCATTGAGTCTTGAGAGCTGTAAACTTCTCAAGAGTTCTTAGAACTACTGTTAAATTTAACCCTTTTTTCACACACCAAGTGAAATGCAAGGAATCTGACTTGGTGCAACTCCTCTGGGGTTGATTTTAGATCAAACCCTGGTACAGTCATTGCCATGAGGTGTAGCTAGTGATGGGTTGGACACGTGTGCACAACACTAAAACCTACCCTTAAAAATGTAAAAGGTGACATTTAAGATTTTTTAAAAAATCTAAATGAATGGAATAAGAGGGACACCTGGATTTATTCGCCTTTTATGATGTCATTTTTTATTTGTCTACCAAGCTCTCCTTGATCTCCTTGATTCAGTGTCCCTATCTGTGGTGCAAATTCAACCAGAGAGAAAGCCCTTGAAGGTTGTCTGTGTTGCACCTCAGGAAACTCTTTACTACCCAGAATCCTTAGAAAATGTTGTATCTGGAAGCATATGTTGCTCACTCTGCTCAGGTATTTTTCTTTTTAAATGGCATGCTGCCGCTATATGCGCCTACTGACCTAATGTCTGTTTAGCTGGGTGTTTATCTGGCCTATAAGAGCGAATACCAACCCGCCAAAGGATAAAGGATTCCAAGAACTAAACCGCAGAGAAATACGCCACTTCCTCCAACAGATATGAGCTGTGATCAGTCTCCTTGTGTTTTGTCAACAGCATATTCTGCTGTCAATCACCTTTTGGTTCTTAATCCCACCCTTTTAAATTTTGATTACCAGTGTAAAAAAACACACACACAAACATCCTTTTCGTCTTACTTTAAAGCAAAGAGACAAGCAGACAGACCCAAATGGAGACAAGCTGTTTTAAGCTGAGAGTGTGGGTGTACTCATTGTATAAAAATCCCACTCATTTTTTACCCAGCATAGGATATAAGCCAATGCTTCAGGCAAATTGGTAAATATGAGCTTCAGTCAGTGTTATTGATCAGCCACGCGGGATCAGGAAGGTTTTCTGTAAAACAAAAAACATTTCCCTTTAACAAACATTTAGTTTGTGTCTTTCCAGCTGTCATCACTCTAAAAACAAGTTGAAACGTAGATCAGAAACCAACAAATATCAGGAATGGACTATTTTGAACTGTGCTGAAACATCAACAGCCTCTATAAAAGCCTGAGTTGGGGTTAATATAGTCACTTCAAGCTAACAGACAAGGTTCCCTCCTTAGATTAGAAGCATTTCATATTCATTATTTTTATAATTTGCACAGTTGTAGCCACAAAAATAACATTCATGTTGATCTTCTCATTAGCTGCCATTTTATTGCCATTTGAGATAATTGTCTGCCGCTGACTCACACTGTCCAGAAGCCCATTGAACTGTTTTCTTGATGAATCTGTTTGATGAATTTATAAACTGGACAGCAATAAAAAATAAGATTTGAGTAGTTACTTTGATCCAGGGTGAACAGATGTGTTTGGTGTAAACCAGGGGCGTCCCAATTCGGTCCTCAGTGGTTGCTGTCCTGCAGGGTTTTGATGTATCTCTGTTTTATTGTACCTGGCTTCCATAAAACGGATCCCACAGCTAATTAACTTCTGCACAATGACTGTTTCATTTTACTGGTGTGTTGGAGCAGAGATACATGGAAAACCTGCAGGATTGTGACCCTTGAGGACTGAAGCTGGACACCCCTGGTGTAACCAATAACCCAAAACCCAAAGATTTTAAGTTCAAAGCAAACAAAAACCTAGAAAAATCCTCATGTAATGGGCTCAGCACATAGGGAGCCAAGCAACAGGTGACATTCGGGCATGTGATTTTGACATAGACCTGCACATTGTGGTTTGAAAAACGTTAAACTTTTGTGACTGTCACATGGCGCAACAACCAGTCAGTGAGAGTTTCAGTGACTGATCTCCTTGTTTTTCAAACCCAAGTTTGTCTTTTTCTCTAACGTAAAGTTAACAGCAAGATTTCTGTCAGTTTGAGCAAAATCCCACGACTCATTCTTCATACTTCATGCTTTATTTGTCACGTACTGCGGCCTTGTGATGGCTTGGCGACCTGTCCAGGGTGTACTTCACCTCTCGCCCTATGATCTCTGGGATAAGCTCCTGCGACCCATGACCTTTCATTGGAATAAGCGGAACGATAATGGATGGATGTTATGTACTACAGAAAAAAGCCAAAATTCCCTCCAATATCATAACCAATCACATTTCATGGAGACAAGTGAGAATGTGAGGCACGACATCACTGCTGTCACCACTGTTTGCTGCGCCTTATGTATGGTGGGGATGAATTTAGCCTGGCATTGTCGCTTGTTGACCCCTGTGTGTCGAGCCCATAAAGCTTTTTACATCTGCTAATCTGGTGAATGGTCCAAACCTTTCAGTGTCCATTTTCTGGAGTTTATGTTCTTTCTTATAAGAAAAGTTGAACTCTGCTGTTAAACTGACATTATTTTGCTTTCTTTGTAGCCTGATTGCACCCTTTTTACACCGCTCAAGTACAAAAAAGTGGAAAGTAATGTCTTTACTGATGATGAAGTGTAGACAGCAGTGACACCTCGCCACAGTCTGTGTGTCATCTTACAGCATACCCTCATGCTAACACCATGTCTGTGTGCAGTCGGTTACCCAGGTGAGAGGCGTGCATCACAAACTGGAGTTGATACACGGACACGACAGCTGTGGGCAGTGAAAGATAACCACCAGAGAAGTCTCAGCGCTGAATCCAGGGGAAGATAAATATTCTGCAATTTGGGTGGCTCAATGGTTTATCTTTTAATCGGTATTTTATTGTTCAGTCAGTCGTATTCAAGCCTTTTAAGAAATAACAAGAATTATGTCAGTACATGTTTCATTTATTTGAAGCTAATTGCAACTGCCACGTGCATGAAATGGTTTAGTCTCATAGATTCATTCAGAAGATTATGCACTATTATGCTTTTGCAGAGTGCTAGTACCTATAATCCAGCGTAAACTTGCATTTCGCTAATATACCGTAAATTGTGTTGGATCCATCCACCAAGTATAAATCGATATTAGATGTATTTATTGGAGTTAAATGACTTGAATAATACATTATTAATCCCAAAATTGAAAATGTTTTTGCAACATACATTCAACAATTCATTGGTAATTGAGCTGTATCTCTGTGCATGCTTATGCCTGCCTTTTATTTTATATACTGTACATCACCAGGTACAGAAATATGGCTTGTAGACACGTGTGCTTCTCTCCCGGGGGTGACTTTAAATAACTCTTGTGTAAACACGTCCTGTCTGTTTTCTCATGCTTCCTCGTCCGGAGGCCGGTGGGCCATCCCATCCTCAGCACCAGCTTCAGGAAATGAACAGCCACCCCTGCAGAGATGAGAGATTGTTTCACACTAATGGTAATCACGGATATCATAACGGCAACGGCTGCTGATGATGAATGCTAATTAATTGGGCAGTGTTTTGTCTGGATGTAAACACAGCGAGGCGCATATGGAGACAAAATTCTCACTCCTATTTATAGGTCCAGATTGCGTAAGCTCTTTTCTAACAACAGGGTGTTCTCACTTTGTCAGTATCAAACAGAGAGAAGCTGCCATTGACCAGATTAGACACACACACCGATATTGAACCTCTGCTCCTTGTTGGCAAACGATGTGCAGCCCCAACGGGTCCCACGGCTTACAAAAATGTTGACAGTGGACACTATTTTTGACCATCTGCTCTAAAAGGAGGGCATGTTTGAGTCACAGACTCTGTGGTGCAAGGCTGCGCCCATGATGCGCCTGGCATGTGAAGAGGAGAGAGGGAGGGTGGTTCACCCAAGGGCTCAGCATCTTACGCATCACCGTGGATGTGCGCTGTGTGTGGCGTCTCTCGCTAATGTGTGTTGCATTAACATGGAGAGTGATGAAATAGGAGGAGGAGGAGGAGGAGAAGGAGGAAGAGGAGGAGGGGGTGGGGGATCCTTTACATCTTAGATGAAAAATAAGAGAAATGATATCACGGTGTAAACATCATCAGTGAGATGAGACGATTTGAGGTCAGAAATTACGAAAAATGGCCATGTTTCATACCACCGTTGTGTTTTCTTCTTTTTTTCTTGCGTGTGTGTGTGTGTGTTTGTTGTGAGGTAGGAATGTGAAACCTAATCTGAGCTGACCACAAGTGGAGGAGAAGGGGGCACAAGAATTAGTCCCATGTAAGGCAACTTCCCACTGACTTTACAACTCGTTCCTTTGGAAAAGGAAATTTAAACAAATATTACTGATATTTTTACAGCTTGTTTAAGTTTTTTTAAAAAAAGTTTTTTCCTTAATCGTTACAAATGAGTGATTGCAATATGTCTCGTAAACTTTCTCTGATGTGTTCAAATCTGTCATATGTTGTGATTGTTGTATCGCAGCCAGCCAGTCTACAAGTAAATCCTTCAAAATATTGTAATAGTGTTAAAGACAAATGCAAAGAGAAAAAATATAACTAACATGTGGTATTTCATTGCTGGCACATTTTAAAACCACTAACATTTGAGTTGATGCTTTTTTCAATGCTTAAATGGACTTGCTCCTCTTTCTTATTGCATATACATTAAACACAAAATTACTGCAGGTTTACTCGAGCTGCGTCTTTTGGCAACTGGAAAGAATCTTTTTTTAAAAGCTTAGACAAAAACTATGCACCAGCAGCTCGATTAAAACAGCAAACCTCAGCTCTTTGAAGGATTGCTACATTTTGATCAGTTCGGCAACAAGTTTGCATTCAGGGTTAGTTTGAAGCTTTTTCGCTGTGAATTGAATCGTTTTGCATAATTCATCAGTTATAGGAGTTTATTTTAGTTGTTATGAAACAAGACATATAAGTGAAAAGATGATAATATGCAGTAATAATGCAGACATTCTGCTTCTTAACCTCTTCTTTAAAACATAAGAGCAAGGTCTCTGGGAAGAAATCATACTACAGTTAAGATCATATGTTGTTAGATTATTGTTTTTGCTCCTCAAATATTGACAAAAAACTCTCCAATTTAGTCATTTTTTTAAGGTTCTAATATAACTACAAATACTTTCTTGCTTTCCTGTTGTCATTTTTTATTTGTTTTATTTTATCTTAATATTTGTGCAGCAGCCGATGTCAAAAAGCAAATTGAAAAACAAATTACTACAGGCTGCACATCCTCCTCTGTTTTCTATGCACTTCCTTTTGAAGGAGGTGGAAAAGATCATGTGAGCTGTAATTATATTTATGCTTGGTCCCATTCAATCTGTCACAGTAAATTTTGCCTAACTTGTCATAATGTAAATCATTACAGCGGATTAAATGCTGGTTATGAACTCAAAAGGAGGATTTTTTTAATTTTATTTCTCTATTTTTCACCCTTGTGTACATTTGACAAGCTAGTTGTGCATGATATTAGCTCTACAGTGTTTTCTGGGTGTTTTCAATAAATCTTAATTGCGAGAAGAATGGGTAATGTCACTGGCGTTTGCTTTGAAGAAAAGGCTCTTTTGAAAAGAGCGGGCATCCTTCCAAAAGTGGAAGAATGCCTCCCAAAGCTTCTGAGTTTCACAAGCCGTCCTCCACTTTTTGTTTTCTTATTTGTCTGGGATCAAAGACGGCGATGAGCAGCGATGGAAAGTTTGACTCTTTTCCTGGCAAGTGGCTTCTTTCAAACTGAGAAAGGAGGGGGGGAATAAAAGCTTTTTGATTCATCTCAATCAGCTGCCCAGGCCCGAAGCAGGAGACACCAGTGACTGATGAAAGACTAATCGCTTCTGCTTACTTCTTGCATGCTGGATGGCCAAATTCTGATAGCAACCAACTGCAAGCTCGCTCGTGGCAACGCTTGGCTGACACAATAATATCCATAAATATCCTAATTATTAGTTTATCTGCTTTCATTTGTGAATAGCTTGAATTATTACTCCCATATACGTGAAAAGATTTGTTCAGAATGAATTAACTCTTCGTGCCAATTGCACTGCAGGTAAATCAGCTGACAGTGGATTTGTGTCATACATGCCACCCCGATCACAGCAACTGCATCCTGACCTCTCATGTCGGACCTTCATTTGTCTAAGAAATGGCTTGTTTGGAGAAGCCCTGAATGTTGCATCGCAGCATTTGTATGCGAAAAACATCTACCCAAATAAAGCCTCAAACATTTCCCTAATGTTCTCAGCAGCAAAATCATGTTTCAGTGTTATGTATCCTGCTGTTAATACCTGAAGACATAACCTCATCCTTGATTTTCCCTGTTTTCCTAGATGCTCTAGCTTGTAATATATTATGGATTTAACATACTAGAAGTTGAAAGATAAAGCATGAATAATGTTTGCCATTATTTTTGCTGCTGATAGATGCTTTGCATAATAAACAACCCAGACAACAAGTGAAATATTAATGAGCAATACTTTTTAAAGATATAGTTTGTGTGATGCTTGCCGATTCTCTTTGGATGGTCGCCATTAATCTTCAAAACGTCATTGTTCACAGCGCTTACTTTAATTTATCTCCACTGTTTGTATTGTCATGTTAATTTATCCTAAATGCCTCACCAGAGTGTGAAAATTTTAAGGACAAGGAGGATGAAAGGCAAGAAGGCGAGGCTCGTATAAGCCATGGGAGATAGTGGAGAGGAGTAGTCTACACTTTGCTGAACTCCCAGAGCTTCTGTTTTAATATTTAGCTCCTGTCAGTTACAATCAAAAAGTTTCTCACTTTCTCTAAAGCTCGCAGAAAGAGAGCGGGAAGCTGCTTCACGGGTGAAAGCCCTTGCACATGAATATTTAATGGTTGCATTTTAACCAAAGTCATAAAATCCAAGAGGATGTGGCTGAAAAGAGAGCAGCGAGGAGTGTGCAAAGTAGGCTACATTGTTTCTTTATAGTATGAGCCGGGTGCCTGAAAGTCATGTAGCTCTTTTCTGGCTGCACAATGAATCAAATATGGATTGAGTCGGGCTAATTTAAAGCTCCGTCCACGTTAAGCAACGTGTTGCGGCCTGTTTTTGCTAGGTAAGCACCTTGTTCTACAGTAGGATGAAGAAATCTAGGACCTGAAAGGGCTAAATTGAAAATGTTTCATTTTGACACTTCCTCAATGCACTCAGGAAAATGGATTTGATACACTTAAACCATTTGGCCAGTCGAGCAGATTCAGAGGTAACATCTATTCAATACACATCACTTTTAGCTTAATAGAGTTCAGGTCGTGCACAAAAAAAAGGATATGTATGTATTTAATATGCAGCTTCTTCCCTTGTCATGCATTTTTAAAATTCTGTTCAGGCATCTGCAGGCTTGTAGCAGACACCGAGCCGATTGTTACGTTTGACAAAGCTCTGAGTTTGTGCCTAGCAGGGTTATTTTTGTGCATGTAAGCTTTACTTCACAGAGGTAATCATTTGTCATCCAATATTGAATCAAGTTAAATGGACTCATAAATTGCAATCACTTAACTCAGCCCAACTATTATGTTTAATATTGCTTTGTGGAAAAGGTCAGCCAGCAGTGGATATGGTTCCAGCTACACAGATAATTCAGCTGCCTTTTTATGAGTCTTTTAAAAGCAACAGAAAAATCAGCAGCAAGGCAAACTGGCTTCACAGTACTTAACAGCCGCAGCACAGGATACGCAGCGGCTACTGTTTGGGTTTTCTCTCCTTGGACATCCTTAATGCAGTGTTTTAAAGTGTGTGTGGTTGGCAGCTTGTAGATAAACTACAGTGGATGCCCTTAAGGGAAACACAATAAAAGTCTTTCCCCACTGAAAGGTCCAAAGTGCAGTTGTCCACTCTGTACGGCAACAATGGAGCGGTTGTGCAAACGGAGCCATGAGCACCACTGGTAAGCCTGGCAAACCAGCTTATCAGGAGGCAACGTGCACTGAGCAAGTGGGTGGAGTGGTTAAGGGGGTAATAAGTGGTTAGTGTGTGTTTGTGTGAGTTTGTTTTTGTTCAGTAGCAACAACCTGGAAGTGTGCATGCACGCATGTCTGTGCAGTTGATTTCACAGAAATCTGCACAGTGAGTGTCAAATACTAATGTCAGTATAATAGGATTACACATTATTATTTCTCAGAGCTGAACGGGATGTCAACAAAAGGAATCTTGTTGCTGATTAACATACAGTTGATCATTTAATTGATCAGTCAACTCGCATCCAAGCAGCTATAAGAAACTTGCAAAGAAGTAATCCTCCGTAAACATTCATGTGATGTTAAACCTTAAATAAACAATAGCAGAATTAACAACATGAGGAGGATTTTTGAGTAGTGGATCAACAGAAAAATGGTTGTGAAGAAGAGCTGAAATCAGTGAATCATTTGTGTGTTCAGCTGCATTTTAGATAACATGTTTTTTTTGTTTTTTGTTTTTTTGTTTTTTTTTTTTTCAAATTTTCCAGACATTGCCTGCTTTTCTTAAGCTGTTTTCACACATTCGAGCCAGCCGAGGTTCTTCTGGCAGGGTCTACAGTTGGTATAAAAATGGCTTTATTTTTTCATGGTTATCCTTAGCTGCAGACGTGCATAAACAACTGCAGACAACAAGGAGGGAGTCATTGAGGTCATAGTGCCCATGCATAGTGGATCTTTTTATGCAAGAAAAGGCAGGACTACAGTTGTCTAGTTGTTGTCATGGGGATGCTGTTGGTTTTAGCTGTTATTCATACTTCAATGTTTACCTTTATCTCAGCTGCCACACTCTCCAAAACCTACTATTTGCTGTTAATTACTTGAGTCCCAAATATATTTCTGACATGTGTTAAGTGTAAGGAAATGCATCATGTATGCAGATGTCAGCAAGGGGTCCCTTGCAGACTCTATTCCAATACTTCATTCAAGCTACTGAGCCCCCTGCCATATCCCCTCATGTTGCCTGCATCTGGATAAAATAAAATGCACTTAACACAAAGTAAGACTATGTCCCACTGACAGCTAGACACAAGACAGATAGATAAATAAATGCACGTCTTTATATTATTTATTGTGTCTATTGGAGGATTGGGGGCATTTGGGACTATACCGCTAGCCATCGCTTCTGACGGCATAGGCTTTGTTGTCATTTCCGGTTCTCTGTCTATGCAAAAGCTTTAACAACTTCAAATTGATCAATCCGCCTTGAAAGATCAGATGTTGGAAGCGGTGATGAAGCATACAAACGTATACAAATGATGACATATGACGACGCGTACACCACCTAGTGCAAAACCCTGCCCTGGCACAGATAAAGTTTCAAAGTCCCACCCCATTTTGGGAGATGGGAATTCTGGTGAAGGTTGAAATAACAACACCAAAAACATACTTTTTACTCATCTTTGCTACCAAAGTAACAAGAAAAAAATCTCTTTTCTGGCTCAGAGTATTTAACAAACCTAAGGTTCTGTACAACTGTACGTCTGATTGGTGTTTGATGATTGTGAAGCTGAAATGAAGCACAGGTTTGAAAATCTATCCAAGTAAACATAATGCCCGACTGAATTACAATCCCGTCTGATGCTTGAAAAGTCTCTCTGAATACTTTAAAAGCTGCTCTTTGTGAAGGTGGACCATAAACCTTTCAGAACCATCTTTTATGCCTCAAGTAACTGGGTGATTGTGAAAAGTCAGTGGAATTTTCCTTTAAGTCCCTTACCTGGAATAATACTGAGCAGATGTTAAATGGCTCTAACCTGTCTAGTCGACTGGATAAGCCTGGTGACGACTATCAAAGTGTCAATATTTACATTACGTTGCCTATCCGAGTAATACATTTACTAATGTCTTCTTTTTTGGTGTTAAAACACTGCATATGTGACACCAAATGGATGCTCGCTCATCTCTCACAGACACCACAGTGATTTTTAGGAAGCAGTTTGTTGGCGGCAGATACTTTTTTTTTTCTTTCTCAAAGCTATTTGAGGTGTTGGAGGAATGTGTTGTGTGCTCAGATAGTTTACTCACTTGCAACAGTCTGTAGTGCTTTCACTGCATTTCCTTTGGGACACAACACTTGGAAAAAAGGAAGTCTCAAGGTGCCTGTGTTAAGCTTTAGATGTGACTCAGGGTTGGTAAATATTTAGAGAGCAAACATTTTGATACCAGCAGAGATTATAGTTGGGGGAAACATGTTTTTCTTAGAATGAAAATGTCAGCATACTACAAGGCTTAATGCTGCCATTTTTATAGCAACTTGTATTCCACTGAGCACATCAGATTGTTTTGCCGAGTCCAACCTTTTTTTTATTTTTTTATTTATGTATTTTTTTGGTGTAGCTTACCCTCTAAAACTTAATCTCTTTGAAAGAAAGTGTCCGATTCCTCAGCAGGGACTGTAGTAACCCACAAAGAGCTGACATATTTGTTCTCCTGCTTCACCTTGTTGGCTTTGTAGAGAAGGTGCCAAAGGTGGATGTTAAACATGTCAAGTGCTATCTGCCTCATTTACTTAACCACTGAATATTCATGGGTCTTTATGCTGGTGTCAGCCTTCCACCAGCCGTACAGGCAACCAGCCGCATCCTCTTGTCGTCATCAAACAAGCATCACCCTCCCAGATGAAGCTTCTTCCATCCTGCATAATTTTTTGGAGCAAGGTGGTGATTTCTTCCAGAAGCTGAAGGTCACTTCCTGTTCTAATTTGTGCGGCATGCATTAGGAGTTTGAGGTGTTCCGGGACGAGTTGGTGTTGGGCCCTCCTGCGAGGATGAGGCGGAGGGAGTAGAGCCGCTACAACCCTTGCGTCTGAAAGTCAAGCCCATTTACTCGCCATGACACCTCCAGGGATGCAATGTGACCTCTGCAGGGATCTCACCCCCTCTTTATTCTCACTTGTTCATCTCCTCTCTGCTCCGAGGAAACCGCACCAAATTCCTTGTGCATTACAAGAGCTCTCGGGAGGCCCCTGGTTGCAGCTTGGCTTCGTCTAGACTGCCATGACTGCTGTTTGGCAGCGCTGTTAAGCTATGGTACGGGGTCAGACTGTCGTAGCATGGCAGCAGAGATTTCTGTGGTTGTCTCATTAAATATTTGTTTCCTGTTCTTGTTCTTTGTTGTCGCTTGCGTCAGATGAGACAAACTGTCTGCAGGCTGAGTTTAGTCAGAGCTACATTTATTTATTTGTATTTTAGCAATTTGCATGATTTTGCAATCAGCTTGGAGATAATAGGAAAGGGGCATTTCATATCTAATTATGGTTAAAAACAAAAGCTGAATATTCTGTTTAACACTATCTGACTCTTGTCTTCTGCCACTTAATGGACATCCGAAAGCAGAAGAATGCACTATAAGAAATTGAGCATATCGCATGGTAATAAATGGTAAATGTTTCTAAAAATGTTCTTTTCGTTTAATTGGCATATTAAGACTTGGATTCAAGAAATGTGACTTTTTCAAGAAATCTATTTTTCATCAATCAGGTTTTTATGGGTTAAAGCTGTAGCTTCTTCAACTGAACATACCCTAAAACATATACGTTACACAGAAGGATCTGAAGACCCAAATATTATTGTGCAATTCTTGCGTACATATTTTGAGACCATCTGGCTTATTTTCCCCACTTCCACAGCAGTACAAGGAGAGTAAAACATACTTTTAGGGGCAAAGACTCCAGCTGTGCTTGTAGCATGTATAACTTTATTCTTTGACCATCCTGGCTTTCTTAGAGGTTATCCCCATCGAAGAATATCCACAAAACCATTCAGGTTGTCATGGTTTCCTGGGCTGCTTGCTAGATTGGGGATGTTCTGCCTCATCCTGTGGAAGCTTAGTAAAATTGAAATCTGGTGAACAAAGTGGATGGCTCAAAGCATTCAACTCTTTATACTGTTCCTTGGACTCTTGTGCACTTATACTGGTTGGATGCATTTTTCACACCCATCAGTGAGCGTAAATATATTAGGCCTTGTCCACATGTAGCCGGGTATCTGTTTTTCTTCCACTTGGCCTGTCATCCACACCAAAACACAGATTTACTGATCAAAATTGATTGTTTTAAAAAACTTAGACAAAGTAAAGATTTTCTATATCTACTATGACGTCACATGCACAACCTTTGTTTACAACATTGATGTCTTTAAAACTCTGTTAGCTTTATCAATTGTCCAGACACTTTGTGTTTGTTGTTACAAGCGCAAACACTACTGCACATCCATCTTACCAGAGGAATCGCGGGTTAATTCCCATATGTCCTCACATGTCATGTCACTGTCATGCGATCACCGGTCGATGTTGTCATAAAAATTGCCTGCAAACTATATTATTGAACTGACTATTGTAGAGTACGAGAAAAAGGTTTGATATAGTTATAAATGTGCTTCACAGCGCAGTTCTGCGGATAGGTGTGGATGGATTTTTGTTAAAAAAAAGGTGGTCTTGACGCAATTTTTCCACTAGCCAGAGGGGATAATATATACGGTTTTACAAAATCCAGACTATGTGTGGACATGGCCTTAGTCTGTTTTTTTTCTTTTTTTTTATCTGTAAGGATAAACATTCTATGGGGTGAAAGAAATTAATGGTTCTTTGCACTATAAAAGCCAAAAAACCTTCTAGTGAATTAAATCTAATGTAGATATTAAAAAAGATACATTTTAAGTGATATTTTTACCATTGAAAATCTGTGAAATAAAAGAGTCTATAAATACATCACTATCATATACTTTAGGATTCTTGTAGAAAGCTATACTTGGAGAATTGTATGCAGATATGTGTGCCTTTAGATAAAATGAAAAGCTGCTTTAAGTCTTGATATAGCAGCACTTGGTTTCAGTTCGGGAAATTTCATCTTCTGTCAGCTCCTGGTGATTAGTATTGATTGGACATTCTGAATTGGCCTCTTGAGTGGAAGTTGCATCAAATAATGTCTTGGAATTCATCGTGAGGGCTGGAGAACAATTGCAACAGTGGCTTTCTGGGCACACAGACTGAAACATTTCCTGCAGGCATCAGAAGCAAGCTGGGTTTCTTGCCTCAATGTTTTACCTCTTAATAAGAGTGGGAGAAAGTTGACCTATACTGAATACATGTGACAAACATAGCCATGGGGGGAATGTTGCCCTGCCTTTTTTCATCCTGTTAGCATACAGTAGTGCACTGCACCTGTGGTTTGGGTAGTTTTAAAAATTTTTTCCCAGACAAAATGTGGAACTTGTAGCTGGGAAGGATCCTCTTCCTGCTGTGAACGGATGACACGGTCCGCTGTGCTTCTGCTGCATCCACTGCCGCTGCTGCTGGTTGGCTTTTGATGGGGGCAGCTTGAGTGTGATGATGAAATGGAAAAGTTCCAGAGCAGTGAACACTTGCATGCAGACAGTAATCGGAGACTGCCACTGAAGAACTCCACATGATACGCTTTCATTTTATACTGCACAGAGGGACGGACCACAAAGTTTGATTATGTTTGCTGCTGCTCACCAAATGCTTGCTGTTGCAAAGTGAAATAGGATCATTCTGAAAGAGAAAAATTAGATAGAGCTTAAAATCTTCTTTGAAAGATTTAATGTATATCAATGGTTTTTTAATTTGACAGAGATTAAATCTTAAGCTTTCACTGTTGAGGTGTTTTCCAAAACAAAGACACGTGAAGGATTCTGTAAAATTAAACCCGTTGTGCTATTCTTAATTCATGAGACCCATGTGTGGTGTATTGGATGATCGACAGATTACAGACTACTAAGGGATCCCCAACACGTGTTGCATTGTTGGCTGTTTTGCAAGCAGATGTTTGTCGGCTTTGTTTAATTAAAGTAAGACCTCAACTTGGTGGTTCTTTGACCGCTTCACATCTGATTTGACACCAAAGAATCAAGAGTGTGTTCAATGGAAAGGAGATGAATGATTGATAAGAGCAGCAAAGCCTCTTTAAGTCCTGCTCTGAGAGCATTAATAATGAAGGTCACTTTAAGCCACTTCAGGAACATATGAGAGATTAAATGTGTTTTTTGTATTGTACTACTGTTTTTTTTTTAGTATTTTTACAATAATGAACTTATATATACAGTATATATTTATTCTGTTGTCTATAGTTGTGTGAAGTCATGCAAAGTGCGTCCTCCACACAAACACTCACACCAGAATTAAAAATGGTCAGAACTGCATAGAAGAAAGGCTGTGCAGATATAAGGTTACTACTGTAACCTTCTTGTCTTACTTTAACATTTTTTTCCATTGAATTTTGTCTTTAAATATATAATTTAAAAAACAGAAGATGAACCAAGGTTCATTTTTGCTCCCATACATAAATGCAGTCGTTTGTTGCATTGCATTTAAACTTCCATGCGTTTATTTAGGGAGGTTGTAGCTCATGAGGTAAGAGCAGTTGTCTGACAACCTGATGGTTGGTGGTTTGATTCCAGGCTTCCCCTGTAGACATGCTGAAGTGTCCTTGGGCAAAACACTTAACCTTCTGACTCAAAAAATGTAAGTTGGTTTGGAGAAAAGCCTCTGCTAAATTATTATAATGTAATGTAATATTACATTTCCATATTTGTTACGTCAACTCCAGATTTTCTTACTTTGGCCCCCCCTAACAATGGCTAATTTGAAATCTATCTTGTATCCTGTTTCTTCTCTGTGCTCTCTGTAGCGAGTAAAAATCTGGTGGATGTTGTTTCTTGCCTTGTATCTCTTGCTGAATGTACAATTTGTCGAAAAAGTCACATTAATTCTAGTTTTTACTATTTACAGAACTAAAAATCCAGTATATAAGGTAGTACTTAGAAAACACATGTAAAGGTCCAATATTATGCAAAATCGACTTTTATGAGCTTTTAACCTTCTGTTAGTGTGAACTGAACCTTAAAACGAGTAGTTTTAATTTTCCTCCATGCATTTTGTAACTTCATCGCTTTTAAATGAAGGATGTGGCTTAGGCAGAGCAAACGCCTGAAAGCACTGTTTTGACGGTTGGGAGTTCACCAGCCCCTACCTGAAAACGTTAATGCTCCATCTCCCCCAGGAAGTGTGCATGTTGCCGCTGTGCTCGACGAAAGAGAGCGCCTCTCTGGCTGCTCAGTGTGGGCGAGGCTGGGAGCAAGTGGGGGTGCTGTTCACAGTTCCGGGTAGAGACCTTGAAGCAAGATTTGAGTGGTATGGCAAATCTATAATATGGAGCATGTTGCTAAATGCATCATTTTATCATAAATGTGCAAATGATGACTGGGAAATGGTAAATATGGCAAAATATTGGACCAATAAAGAATAAATCACAACACACATGGATAGTGTATCCCTGAAAAAGTCACTGTGGCATCTGGTGCACTTCGAATGTGGAAAATTGAATTGATATGGTTGGACAGAGGAGAAGAAATACTCAGCAAAGGGGAAAAAAATCATGTTTCCATTGTCTTCATGGTTTTCCATTGGTTGAGTTTGACTGGCACTCCTCTGCAATGATTTAAAAAGTGCATTGAGGATTTATCATGTGTTAAATAGTTTAATAATCATGTAGAAGGCTTTGAAGTTATACATTTCTGGAATCAAGTTACTGTCTAAAACACTTCATTAGGTGGACCAGGCTTTTCTTCCCTGGTTTAGATGCATTATCACACAACACATTAGTATGACCTAGCTAACTTAGTCACTTAGTTAAGCAGTTTTATATTCTTTTTATCAATAAAAAAATTAAACTAACCCAAAACTTAACTGTAAAAACAAAACATAATGTTGGCTGTTTCATCCAGCTGATTATTGATGGAGGCTTGTAATATCTGTCCGACCATAATAAACAGAAATGTGCTTTGTTTGTTTATTCTCCCTGCATTCTGGAAACATTTACTTGGAAACTATCGACACCTTTCCAGATTTATTGAGCTCATGCCTTATTTAGTTGAGCAGTTGCCGGTTCGCTTCTCTCCACAGGGTTGGGCTTAGGGCGGTGATCAAAGTTTGACTGTTCACTTTTGACTTATGGGTGCCAGAAGTGCCAAAACACATAAAAGATGTTGAAGGAGGGGGGAAAGGAAGATGAGGTGCTGTATTTTTTATTTTATTTTTTTGGCAGTGTTTTTACTGCCTCTTCTGTCTGCAGTAAAGACCCTGCTGCTGTGTGCGTCTTTGTCAGGCTTCGTGTCATCCTGTCATTGTTCAGGCCAGAAGTCGGCACAGTCTTCCATTGTTCTACGCTGAAATCTGCAGTTACAGCTTGTTCTGCCCCATATCTGTACCCCTCATGTTTGTAAAATAGTGTCATCTCTCAGTGATGATAAGAAGTCACCACAGCTTCTGCTGTCTTGTTGAGGTTTAGAGATTTTACACAGTTGAAACCTTTATATTTGCCAAAATATTATGCTGTCATTTTGGAGGGAGGAGGCCTTGATTAATGGCACAGAGTGGAAACGTGCCAACTCTTAAAAAGCAAAGACAAGCCTCAAATGTGGATCAAAGCGATCCCCACCCTCCTTCACCATCCAAACAGAGCAGCATGTTGACATGGTCCCAGTAACAAGTCTGGTTGTTTGTGAAGGAGTGAAGTGGTGGAGGATGGTTCCGGCTTGTGGGAAAGCATTCTGCCTGAAAAGACGTCCTGACATTTGTTTTGAAAACACTTGATTGTCTGGCTTCATGTTAAAGGGCAGTTCAATGGTATTTCTGTTATGCGAGGGTGTTGATGTAGGCTGACTTCTTCTATGTTTTTTGTATGTGCTTCTTTCATCTGGTTTTTAACTTGGTAAGGCGTCTAACTTGACACTTTTGCTTTGCTCCGTCTCATGAGACTGGAAAGGCTGGGTGACCAATTCAATGGCAGCACAGCAAGGCCCCCTGACTCGCAGGAGAAAGTAACCTTTAGCTCAGAGAGAAAAATGAAATAGTGTTTGTTCTCGGTAAGATTTCATGCGGCAAATATACTTTCAGCCCTGGAAAAAAAATATTTTGTATTTCACGAAGTAAAATAAATGCATTTGGCTGAAATTCTAAAGAGAAATTCTAATTTTCCTTTAGAAGGAAATGTAATATACGTTGTTGAGCGATTATGGATGACTTATTTAAGCTGTCCAAGGCTGAAAAGTGAAAGTAACTGATAGATAATTTTCTCAGTTGACATCATTATGCAGGTAGCTTGTAAGGCTACTTTGAAAGAAGCATTTGAAGTAAAACGATCATGTGGCAGCAATAAAAGCTAAGTGTTCATCAAAACAGCATGCTATGTGTGTATTAAGTAATTATGTAATAAATAAAGCACCTAATATGATCGTTTTGAGCCTGAAGATCCTCCTAATGCACAGTTTGAATGAGATTGAAAGCTAAATTTGCTCTTGATTGATGCAGAGTGTGTAAAAATGCATGTCTCTGGTGTGTGTAATGTCCTGTCCGTCTCTGATGTTTTACTCTAATAAGATGCCTGACTTTTCTCAGGCTGCATTGCCCTCGCTATGACACATGAAGAGACTACAGATGAGAATCACCTGTCTGTGGTGAGCCCTGGGAAGCAGAGCTCCATCTCTTCTCAAGGCGGGTTGTCGCGACGGCTATTAAGACTAATAGCAGCAGCCTGCGATAAGCACAGTTAGCTGAATTCATGACCTGAGCGGCCTGAGCGGAGAGATCATTTCCACTTGTGTGTTTTTCTGCTGATGCGTTTCATTTTCATTCTATCCAGCGCTGTGACAAGAGAGAAACTAGATAGTGTCAGAAAGAGAAAGAAAAATAGAGCAAGAGGGATGGAGCCTTGGGTACAATATTGATTGCTACAACCCAGGAGGAAAGTATTGGAGTTACTGGTTATCATTTGAGTCATATGACTGAAAAGGTTTCTTGTAGTGTTTGTAGTCTTGTTTCTGTTTATTTTGAATAACTGCACTCTAAATCAGATCACAGGATGCTTATTGACTTCCCTTTCCTTTGAAACAAATAACCAATTATACATGTGACCTTGTTAGTGGGTCAGTATATTTAAGTGAAAAAAAAGGTTTTAATTTAATGTTACAGGTTTAGAAGAATAGAATACAGTTTACAAAATCCGTGCATTGCTCTCTTTAACTTCTCAAATCTTTGTTATACTTTTTGAATGTTTATGCATTCAGACTTGATCCCACATTCTCTGGATTAGAGGGTCTGCAACGTCATCCCACTTTATAGTTTACATCCTACTGTGAAATTCAGTTATTGCAAGAAAGCTTAACTATAAAATCGGCATGATTATGATAATCTTGCTTATTGTCATTGGCTGATTTATCTGTTTAACTTATTTTATGCTGACACCTTCGAGCGTCACATTTTGCTACAATTTAAACAAATTATAGATATTTGTTTTTCACTTGATCTTATTGGCAAAATGTTCATAATTGCTTTATGTCAATAACTGAATGTTTTAAATGAAACTATTATAACACAGCTGGTGCCAATTACCTAAAAAATAAGAAATCAGCTCATTTCCCCAAAAGGTTAAAAGAAAAAAAAACATGTAGTAATTTTGACATTTTGGTTGCTCTATCTGTTTTTATTGCAGATAAACAGGAGAGATTTTAAAGTGTGTGCCAAATGAGAGCAGTCACCAAGTAATTGTGTTATTGGATGATAATGTAATAACTGTTTTTCTCAGCTCCTTGCACTGAAAGAGTCTCAGTTTGGACAAACTGGCTCTTCCAGGCAGACTTGATGAAGTGTTGACAACAGGCTCTCATCAGCCACCTCTTTTCCCCCCGACATTCATTCATCTGTCATATCTCCCATTAAAAACTTAATATTCATCAAGTGTCTGGTGTTTGAGGCTCCCATTGAGCAGTTGGTATTAGCCGATTTCCCGGTGATCACTGGAGGATGCCTTTGGAGCACTCAAGCTCCTCATTCTCCCTCTCATTTGCTGTGTGTGGAGTGGCCCACTTAATGCATTGTAATGGTTGACCATTATTTACGCTGGGGATAAACAAAGAGAAGCGAGGAATTGATGGAGTAATCCACTCTTGCAGTCATTAGGCATTGAGATGGAGGAGCTGGTGGAAGTAGCCTCCTCCTTATGCCTCTCGAGTCGAGCAGCTAATGGAAATGGGACTCATTAAGACACCTTATACTCCGACGCACCCAAGATCATGAGGAATTGCTAATTGATTGTCGTTAGCGTTCTCGCAATGAGATGCTCTGCCTGTTTTCTCATTTGTTATGAACAGCTTTGTTTTCTTCCCCCGTCTCCTTCACTTCATTATTAATGTTGCTGTTGTTCTTTCTCTTTGCCCGTTTTGTCTCAAGAGTCCTCCACAACTGAGTCATCCTAACGCTATTATACCTGGTTAGCTGCACCAACCACAAGCATAAAGAATCCCAAATGTGCACGTCTGTATCAAATCTGCAATACTTCCTCTACCTAGATGGTACAATTGTTTTAAAAGATACCAAAAGAATGTGTTGTTCAGATATAAAAGATGTGATTCAGCCAGCATGGTTATGGTTGGATGGCAGGGGGAGGCAGGTCTCCTAGTAATGCCTAGTGGCTCTGGAAATTCCTTCCGCTTTTCTCTGAAACTGGCAGAGTGTGTTCATCTCAGCCTTTAATCATTTCCCCCTCCCAGTAGTAATGTGCTTTCTTTTTACTCCCTGGATTCCTCTGTGTATATGTCCGCTATCCCCCTCTCGCGCTGCCTTTTCTTTTTCCTTATTATGAGACAGAGGAGGCAATAATAAGGAAGGGAAAAAAAGAATGGGGCTAGAAATGCAAATATAGGTTATTTCTTTGGCTTGATCAGAGCTCATTATACCCACCTCGACTCTGCAGCTGGCTGGGGGATCAGCCTTTCTCTCTGTTTTGCTTGTCTTCATTGCTTTATGGTAAACCCTGTTCATGCTCTCAGGTTGTTGAAACAGTCAAAACAACCAGGTGACCAAAGAAGAGTCTCTGGCTGCAGGGCAACACATTTGCTTTGCAGATGAAGCCGGACAGAGAAAGGGGAGGAAAGAAGCATCACTTTTACATCTGCGGTCATACAGTGCACCATTTCTTTGCTTCAGCGCTCTGCCAGCGAGCACACACCTCTATCTCTAGCGCTCTCGTGGGAGTTGCTACCACCTTCTCGCTCTGATAGGAAAAGACTGGAAACAAAGGAAGAAAAATATAAGCACCCTCTTGGGCTCCGCTTGCTTTTGAAACAAGATATGCTATAGAGAGAGGAGTAGGAGGAGAAGCAATATTGAAGCCATCAATTCATGCAGGACTCCGGTGCATTAGCTCACTGTTTAGAACTAGAAAAAGATTGTAATGTAAAGTGAAGCTTAAGCTATAAACCTTTTGTGTCCTTTTTGGGATCTGAGCCACCAGTTCTATCAATAATAATGACTGAATGAATTCCAATGAAGGTCCTAATTCTCATTTGGAGGAAAACCTATTGTGGATTGCTTAAATTATTTCACTTTTTTCAGGGGATCTACTTTAGAAACAAGTACTGCTAGAGGGCAAACTCACTAGGAAGTTTTACACAGCAAGAAGTAAATTACCTGTATTTGCATATATAAAGCACTTCATTGTTGGTTGATGTAACGCTGATCTGGTGGTATACAACATGCATCTAACTGCACCTTTCAGAGTGCCTTTGTGTAGTGTAGAGCCGAGCACGTGCGTGTGTGTTTGTGTGTGATGTTGTAATTACAGTAGCTGTGGTTAACTAGGCGCCTGCATTTGTGCTAATAAGCTGAGAGTGTCAATAGGGGAGCTAACTGAGCTGCTGTCTCATGCCTTCTGGATGTATCAGGACAGAAACCTTTATCTGTAAACCCGTTGTTACCTGTACAATGTTGAACATGCATGTCACAGCGACGTGGAAAGTTAAGCTCTTAACATCAAGGGCTTTTTTGGAGGGGGAGTTTCTGCTTGAAAATGGTATAAACCAATGTTTTATTACTTCTCTGCAATTATAAACTCTATGTAAACCATCTTATCTAAATAAGCTAACAGTTGTGAGATTTCAACATCTGCGGTGAAAGCATCAACACAGATGTACGCCTTAAAGTAACTGATTATAGAATATAGGAAAGAAAATCTTATTTTTTATCAGAATTATTTAGGTCAAATTTTTATATATATAAATGTGTGTGTGTGTGTGTGTGTGTGTGCAAGGTTTCATATAAGTAAAATAAAGGTTTTTGTAAGTTAAGAGTAAAGTTATGCCATTTTAAAAGTTGACGAACACAAAAAACAGGTGTATCCGTGCATATTGCTATAGGACAAATAAGCATTTATATACAGTAAATACTTTGTAATCCTAATTTCTACTTTAACCACTCATGATTAATTCCTTCAATTTGAAATGTACATGTAGCAGCTCCATTTTGGGGGAACTGTTTAAGTCTACTGTACACACTAAAAAATTGTTTAACAAATGTGTAAAACAAGAGAAGTGACGCGTTCTTCATTACTTACAGCGTTACATTCAGCTGAACACTGAAAGTTCCAGTTTGTGTGCATTTTCACCAGACATTGGTGTTTATTTTGTGTTTCCTGTGAAAGAAAAACATGTTGCGAAGATGTTTCTCAATAGGTTCAATTTGAGAAAGATTGTGTACTAATCTCCAACCCATCTTTATTAGTCTCTAATGACCTTTTTGCACCTTTTGATTGTCTTGGGTGACTTCTGAAGAAAATTTACACAGAATCCTTCACTCTCTCAGCACTGGCTCCACTCCTTTTCAGTCAGCCCGGCGTTAATCCGGGAGAAATGATGACGAGCAGGGGACATGGAGTTTGGTGTTTAATGGAGGGGATAGCATTTTCGCCAGTGGAAAGAAGGTTTACCAAAAGAAAAAAGAGCAGGCATGAATCTTCCGGAGCAGAATAATAAAAATAGTAAAAAGCTTAAACATCCATTGTGTATACTATGCTACAGTGCTAAGTACTTAACTAAGCAAATTTCTTCAAATTCTTAAAACAAAGTTCATCTTAATGTTTTTATGGATCAGATTACTTGTCCCATCAATTTGTACAAGCATCCCTAGTTAATGCATTTAAAATGTATTGTCTCACACAATTCCCACCGCACTGAAAAATACATAAAAATGTAGTAGGATCATAAATGCTGAGCTCAGGTCTCATGCAAAAACTCAATATTTTTGCTTAATTTATTTTCATTATTTACTTTAAAACATGAAGTGTGATTCTCAGTTTAGAATCACTACAAACAATCCAGTCTGTCGTTCCTGCGCTTGTCTTTCTCATTTCTACGTCATTTAAAACTTCTGTAGAATTCCTTTTGCAGGCCAGGGATGTGTGGTTTGCCCGGTTCTACATGTCCTCAGCATAAAAGCAAGAGAAAACAGCCCTAAAAAGGTGTGATTTTTGTTCTCAGCGACTCGTGGGAGTGGAGATCTGTAGAGAGAAGTTGATAAAGATCAAAGGTTTTAGAGTCAGTCACTCATGGATGCAGAAGTACATACATGTTATTTTTTTCTGCTATTTTGTAACATTTGCAAATTATTTTCATTAAGCCCGAAAAGTCTCCTAATCCAACACCTTTTCTATTTGTTCGCGTGCTTAATATTTATATGTTTGCAATTCCTGTTGTGATTACCAGTTTAAATGCACAGTCCCATTGGGTATAATGCTCCTTAAAGATTTATACTTGCGCTGCATCCATGTACAGTAGGGCCAGATGACGCAGATGAAATATACCCTCATGTTGTGTTGCAGTTTCTCCTGTGTGTTTACCGAGAATCTCCACAAACCGACCAATCACAAGGGAGTACTTCCGCGTAACAGTGCTGCAAACAGGGGCCACATCTGGCATGACGTGCACGTCAAACCTTTCCGGAGTTTGTTGGCGCAAACGCTGGTCATGCCATCACTGACTTTAGTCACATCTTGCATGAGTATAATAAATCTAGCTTAAAATCTAGCAGGTGAACAGACACCTTCATTTCCCCTACAGTGTTGTTTAGAGCATAACAAGGTGAGAGTTTCTCCCCAGGTATCTGTCTCACGGCATTGACCATGCTTGGTGGGTGGTGTCCAATTCTCATCCCGCTCCCTGTGGCTCGCCGGTGCGGTTCATGGGCCCTCTTTGCAGAGTAAAATCCAGCCAGTGAAACTCTCAGCCAGCTTGGGAGGAAAGAGCCAGCCCAGCTCCGGTGGCTGGAGCAACAGAGGGGATTTTGACTCCATGAGGACCCAATTAAACCTGGGAGGGCCTCTCTGAAGGAATAATAACAATGATAAATGCACCTCTGCGGCTGGCTTAAAAGGCAGGGAGAAATGTTTTATTGTGCTGGCTTGTCTTGACACAATTTACTCCAGGCTTCTGTTTTCTTTTGCAGTATCAGGAGGAAAATCTCACCTTGTGAAAGTTGTTTTTTTCTTTCCTATGAAAAGCCTGGTATCATCTTTTAAACATTTTGATGACTTGGCTTAATACTACATGAAACACTCCCTGCATGTGCTTTGAAGTGAGCTTTGGAGTGGTGACTGTGCCAATGTGCAGGTCATTTGTATGTGTTTATGTCTGCATGCATGCATGGTTTGAACATATTTGTGTGTGAATGTACTACACAGTTAGAGTAGTTGTATTTTCACCAGTATTTACAGGCATTTACGTTACCCGCCTTTATGTGGGGGACTTGAATAAACTTGAGGTCCAAGTTTTGCAGTAGACAGACATCTTTGTTGTGTAAAGATGGAAAAAAAATTACATAGCTGATTTCTATCACTTGTAAAACACACACAAATATTATATTTTATGATTACACATGTAATTTTCACGCATTTGCGACACTAAATGTAACATATGGTCTGTATTGGATCGGCAGGTCTATCACAGACTTTCAGCTTATTGTGTTTTTCTCTGTCAGGTAGTTTTTTACAGAAAAACTCCTTTAATTAGATAACAAGCCTCTGTATTTCTGATTTGCTCTTTGCTCGCAGTTTATCAATTACTGCTTGTGGTTTCATACTGCCAGTCAGTCTTTGTCTGGGCGGTAGAGCCTCCTCCTCACTGCGCTGCAGAGCCATGTTATTGTACTTAAACAAATCAATTCTGTTGCAGTTGGGCTTTTTTTTCCTCCATCCCCCGTCATTATGAACTGTTTGCAGTGCAGAGTACATTGATTTTTCACAGGCCTGGAAAAGCTGTTGATGAATAGCACAGAGGTATCTGGGGAGAATCTGGCTTTAAAAAGGAGGCACCCAGCGTCAACCCCCTCCTCCTTCTCCTCTCTGCCGACCCATTGAGCCGACAGCGCTCCTCTACTTTCTCTTTTCAGAAAGCGGTACTTCCAGCAGGGGAGAAATGCAGCTTGAAAAATCTTCCAGTTAAAAAGAAAGAGGATTAAAAAAAGCGCATGGCGCAAGGGACCGCCCTCTCTACATGAATGTGAAAATAAACCTTGTTGTTTAGACAGTTTTTATATTTGTAGCATTAACTTTGTAATTTTCCACCTAAGCATGAGGTCAAGGGAAGCCAGAGAGATTTTGTTGGGTATAAAAATGGTTAATATGATGAGAATCACCCAACATGTGACTAATAAAATAACACTCCAATTTGATACACCTATGGCTTTTTATTTCAACAACTCACATTCACTTTCTTTGCAAAGCCACATTTATGTACTTAACATATGATGCAGTTCTGTGTAAATTTCATGACTTAACATTCAAGATAATTTAAAATAAAACTTTCTGTTATCCTAATTTTTTCACTTTAACTCCAGTAAAAGAAAAATCATGTCATTATGTTTAAACAAGTTTGGTATTTTATGGAAAACCTACTGAAGGGAAAACTGTTGTTATCTATTAGCAATACCTCAACTAGACCCTTTACACAAAGAGAAACCTTATTTATTCTTCACTTGCTCTCTTGTGGTCTTGTCTAAAGACTAATATAGAGCATATTCCAGCATACTCTGAAACGATAAAACAACTAGTCACATACCATACTCTAGTACTTTATTCATTAACTGGATTTTATCTGACACCCCACTTTCTTTACACTTTACTTCCAACCTATGTGATGATTTTCAAGAGGTCTCAATGAGCCTTGCGACTCTGGCAAAGTGCTAAGCTATAGTTATGGCCAATCGTAATACACTTACCTGTCAATTGGAAGTGAATTGTGACTATGCCATTGCAGTGAACTTACTCTGCAGGGGATGTTTATAATACCATGCTGATCATGTGAGGTATTGGCTGCTCCTTTGATTTGTCCTTCATGGGCACGAGAGCATGAAGGAGCTTATCTGCGAAGAGAGGAAGAGTATCACAGGCACAGATGGAAGTCACTCAAAGCCCAAAGGAATCTGTGAGAAGTGAAGTCACTGAGGACGCTTGATTTTCTGGAAAGGATATGCAAATGTAATCATTCAATTTGTGAAGATTGGTGGATGATACTACGACGATTGATGTTTTCTTTTTTTGGTCTGATTTTATGTTTTTCAGGGGCAGAGAACGTGAAGTGCTGAGGTGTTCCCTCTCCACATGCGTGAATGGGTGGGGGGGTTCTTTGTGGTGATAAATCAAGGATTGAAAATCAACAAAGGTAAGTTTTTCTCTTTTTTTCAGTGTTTCTTTTTGCACGTTTTTGGAGCTGCAGCTGAAACTGAATGTTAAAATGTGATTCAAAGTCAGAACATTTTGATATTTAAGTGTTGTATGCAAAAAAAGAAACCAACACACTCTTAAAACTTTTGTTTTGAGGGATTTTTGATTGGTCATAGTTATTTTTCTTCTACCATAAAACATAGTTAGTGTACCATTTATAGTAAAAATGCTAGTAGTCTGGTCACACAGCAATTTTGATGCTAGACTTTTCAGATGTTTGCTTCCCACTGAAAGTTGGTATCACTCGTGCTGAATAAGATTACTTAACTGAATATGAGGTTGTGTTTACTGTACCCCTGTTTCTTCACTCACAACACAGTAGAGATTTTTTTAAAAAATGCTAATTTCACACCAGGTTCACTCATATTCATCCATCCATTATATACCGCTTATTCCGGAAAGGCGACGTTGACACTCCAGGTTTGCTAGTGCTATATTGTGGTTGCTCTGCTGCTGTTTATGGTTTAGTAGCATCACTCAGAAAGCTGACTTGACATGCTACCAACAAGTATTTTATGTTCTTACACATGAACTCAAAAACTTGCAAACTTGAAGAGGCTAGCTTGTTGGCTTTTTTCAGCTAATTAGCGTTTTTACCTGACACACTGTGATTTATTAAATGCCTCTTAATAGTTTTTACAGGTTTATGGGACACAATTTATTGGTACAATTACAGCTTAGTATTTAGCAATTATTTAAACATAGCCGGGTAACATTCTGAAAATGACTGGCTATTTTTATCTTTAGCAACTGAATTATGTGCTAACTAGAAATGTTTTTGTTGTTGTTGCTGTTATAACTAGTATCTCACAAGCTTCAGTGTGGTCATAATAGCATTATTTTCAAAGCAGCCCAAGATTACACCAATATTTTTTCCCATCTTTAAGCTAAAGTGCTAGATTTACTCATTAAATATTTTGAAAACACGTGTATGGGCACAGCTCTGTCCCTGAGATTCACCAGGCTTTGTAAAGAGCTTCCCATGCTGCTTTGACTGAAATATTTTACGGCTGTAATCAAACACAGCTTATCACTGAAAACCGATATCAGCCTTCCCCGTCACTACCGTGATTTAAAGACCACAGCTTTGTCTGATCTGACATGCGCTCTCCTCCACCATCCTTGAGTGTGTTTGGTAAACATGTGATGCCTGCCATTTGTATTTGGCCAGTGTTGGCTCTGCTCACACAGCATGTTGATTTCATCAGGAGTTCCTGGGGGGGACTTTGAGTAACAAAGTGCTTATGTTCCATATGCAATCCGAGCATGCACGCACACAGAAGGTTGTCTATTCTTTTTATCAGTAGGCCAAAACACACAATATGTAGCTCAGTGTACATTCCACTAAAAGTGAGAATTATGTACTGAAGAGTGAATGTAATTGGTTTGTCCACTGTATTATACAATGCAGCCGTGGATTAGGAATTAGGACATCCAGGACACACGCACACATTCACTGACTAGATAAGAGGGGTTAATCTTGATTAGAGCAGTGTGAATGTTGAGAAATACGGTGCCCTGACAAACATCTGCCTGCCACACAGCTGAGTGGGATAAACCAAAGTGATTATTGTGGAAATGTCAGGCGAGGTAGACAGTGATAGCAAGTGAAACGGTGGGGGATGTGACACGAACAGGGACATGACATGAGAGCTTCACAGTCGGCTCTCTCACTGTCAGTGACAGACTTTTTTTCCCCTCGCACTGCTGCCTTTGTAGGGGGGTGTAGCACAGCCTGGTGCAGAGGCCATAGTAAAAAGAAGTGGCAGCGGTGTCAGAGACTGATTGTCGTATAATATTTAACTATTACACTTTGGTGCAAAACGAAGAAACGTTGAATAATAATAATAATAATAATAATTGTCATTAATAAAAATAGATCATTAGTATTGCGTTTGGTTGCATAAAGACCAGCCAAAAATCTTTTTGAAATAATTACTGTTTTATTTTTTAAATTGATTAAATCAGTAGTTATTTCACCATAAACCATTTTATGTGTGTGTATGTGTTTTCCATTGATCCCTGAAAGTAGTCCGGTTAATATTTTCTCTGTAGCCCCAGTTTAAGCCCTAATGAGTAACTGTTTTCCTCTGTGAAATGTGAAGGTGCACACATTCTGTGAACTTCGCTAAAGGAAAAAGGGGGAGGAAAAAATCCCCTTCCTGTCAGTGGTCTCTTTCTCTCTGTTCTTGTGAGATCTGGAACTGATAACTGAGAGGCCTATGGTAACTGAACAGGAAGGATAGAGGGCCTGGCCCCTGAGCCCCTGCCTCTCCACACATGTCCACCTCCTCTACTCATGAAAAACAAAGACGGCAGAGCCCCGGCCACTTAGCTTCAGGTTTCAAAACACTAAAGCCTATTAGTAGGTAAATTCATATTCTGAAAATATGTTTGCTGAAAACTTTTTGATAAAGTACATTGTGGATAAATTGCTGCTTTGCAGGAGTCTCACACCTACTACTCACAAATTCCCCAAGCACAGAACGGAGAAGTCAGTATGTAGTTTGTTTTTAAACACCCAGAGGTCTAAATGACAAGCTATTTAAAAGTGAATGAGATGACACTGTTGTACACAAGTTTTTCTACAGCTGGTACTTTCAGCTGACTCGTATGATGCTAAGAAACACCAGTTTTGTAAACGTAACAAAAATACACGAGAAACACTTAGCAAACAGCATAGAATACTATCGAATGTGATGTTTATTGTGAATCAGAATAATTTTTTTTTATTTTACGAAGATATTATACCAAAGTTAATGTAAAAAAAGGAGCATAAATGTAATCTTATATGAGAAAAAACTTCATATTTCATTACAAAGAAAGTATATGGAGTGGAAAAGATAAACATATCTGTCAAATTGTGATTTTCTGTAACAAACTCCCATAACTGGCTGATAATTACACTATTGGTGTGAAAGTAGCGACAACAGCCCTTGATTTCAGTGTGAAACCTTGGAATGAATTGAGCAAGGTGATCCAAGGATTTTACACCTGAAGCTATTGTGTCACGATGACTCAAAGGTTCATTATCAGATGAGTGAATTCACTGTACAGAGAGCTGTATGAGTAAGTGGGCATGAAGAGATAGCACAAGGTTTCCTTTTTGCACTGTGCTGGAGATTTATCATCTGTCTCATCTTTAGGGGTTTTCCTCAAACCTTAACAGTAATGTGGATTTTCCATGTAGTTTAATCTTGTTTTTTTTTTTTTTTTTGTTTTTTTTTGCAATGCTTTGTAGGTTGGTCATCTTTTTTTCTGAGTGTGGTTGTTTTGGGAGTGGTATTCCAATGAAAGATAACATGCCACGCTGAAAGCCCTCTAAACACTGGATAGAAAAAGAGGCGGAAGAGCAAGGCATCTGTCAAGAAAGCATCTAGTGCTTCTTAACTACCACCCAGGAATCTTGGAAGTCTCTCTCACTAATGTAGGAACTGCTGGGTCAGGGTCAGAGAGTGCTGCCGGAGCCATCGTGGTGTTCTGTTGTTGCAGATGACCCGGCCGCCTGTCCTAGGAACAGAGCAGTTTAACACAGCTACAGAACTCAGTGTACTTGACTAAAAATAGATGTGCTGTCATCTCTGCTTTCCCATAGACGCATACAAAACGTAGACTCAAACACTAATGCTTCCACCCCGAACTGGTGCAGACGTGCATCTTCAGAGGTGATTGTAACCGCTGGTAATATGGCATGGCATGCTAAGACATGCTTGATTGACAGGACAATTGTGGCAGTACAAAGTGTCTGTGCATCCTGAGCAGATGTTCTCTGCGGCCTGTTCTGATGGTCTTAGTTGACGTTCACCAGGAGGAAGCCATTGAACATCACTTGAACTGAGTTGTGACCTGCTGAATTGAACCTTCACATCTTGTGAGTCTTCATATAAACTGTCTGGCAAGCTCTACACAGACAAAGACAATGAACAGAAAAATTATGATTATTTAACAAATAAGGTAGTGCTCGCCTTCCTTTGATGCAAAATTAAAGCTGATATCCGTCTGACATACAATTCACGGATAGCTCGTCAATTTCCTGCTTGTGATGAATGGCCTGAATAAGCTACGCTTCATGAGCCAACAAATGAATTAATGACAGCCTGTAATGTGTTTAAGAACACTTGGCATTGAAATGTCGGCTGGTGAATGGTCTACCTTATTGCTACTTTTTGAAATGTGAACTTTTTAACCTTTTTTTCTATTTAATGTTAGTATTGATTTTCCGCTTGCCAATGAAATCAGTAACTGAAATTGTTCCTTTATTGTTGTCGTTGTGTTTGCATAATATGTCCAAGACCCAACAGAGTTGATTAAGATTCACTCAGTTTCTGTTAAATGTTCTATTTGTAACATGTCTGTGTAAAGCTAATGCAAAGATAGCAGCAGCACTGCAGAGCCTTGGATTAGAACATCAGCTGCTCTGACTGTTGTTAATGTGGTGCAGTTTGGAGATGCATTTACATGAGGATGACGGATAAGTCCCAGATTTATTTTGTTGCACTCGTGGGTTATTAGGTTTTATACACCATTTTGTATCACTTCATTTGATTGGTATGACTACCTCTATCCGTTTACATACAAAGTTCAACTAGAACTTAAGTACTTAGTGGTAAAAAACGATTGAAGTGGCTTAATATTGACATTTTGAGTAAAATAGAAGTTGATTTGCTATGAGTTCAGAGTGATAGCAGTCTAAACGTTATCACATGAACTTCCAAATTTAGTTGGAGTATGTAAAAGGAAAATGGTGTAGAATTGCTGGTGGGGGGGGGGGGGGGGGTTCTGTGCAAAGTTCCGTTTCCTCCCCTTTGTAAAAGACTTCCTTAACAAGTAAATTCAAGGC
>JBAMHX010000024.1:8882975-8954450 GCA_037177515.1 Pseudomugil tenellus
CCCCCCCCCCCCCCCCCCCCCCCCCCCCCCCCCCCCCCCCCCCCCCCCCTCCCCCCCCCCCCCCCCCCCCCCACAAAGTTCAGTTTACTCCAATTTGTAAAGGACTTCATTAATAAGTAAATTAAAGGCTCAGTATCAAGAATTAAAATGCAAGTCTCTTACACAAAAAGTCCAAATTACATTCAAGCTTTTACTCGTTAGAGGGTTTATCAGATTGTGTAGGTGTTGAATAGAAAATTATTAAGAAGCTTCACAAAAATGTAGTAAATGTCTGGCACTTTTTTTGTGGCACTTTCATTGGTGTAAATTTAGCAATCTGCAGAATACAGCTGTTCTTAGATCAAAGATCTAAAAACTTGCTGTAAATAACTGTCTTCCACTGATAGTTTGATTAAATTGGCAACTGTTAGTGTACAAAGTGGTACATTAATCAGTTAACTCATTGGCTGCCAGCCATTGTTGTAGCAGAAAGCCTCATACTGCCAGCATTTTGGAGCATTTTGACTCCTCCTTCAGGACCCAGAGAATATTGAGTTCTGGAACTACAGATATGGAGGGTGGTTTTGGCGTGTGTTTAAGCATCTTCAAGGCGCACCCAAAGCATGTTCTCAATGCGGTAGGTGCACACGCACTCGGCCAAATCGACTTTCACAAAACAGCAACCGCAAAAGACGTCTTTGGTAATGAATGTTTGGATTTGAAAAGATGTCAAAAGATGTCTCTGGCAGCCAATAACTTCACGTTGCATTCACAAATCACCTGGATAACGGTGTGTAATTAAAGACTTAAAGACTGCTGCCGAAAGCACGAAGAAGAAAATCTCGCTCAATGATTGGTCAGGTCTGAAAATAATTCATTCACAACAAAGAAAAGAATGAGAAACAATTCATTATTTTGGACTTTGCTGCTTGTTTTTAAATTTCATGCTCACACCTAATGCAGTTTCCTCTAAAAATCTGTCTAGTATGAGCAGCAGGCGAGGCGGTGAGTTACCCAGCATGTTGCACTAAACCTCTCCATCACTTCCTCTTCTTGCTTCACTGCATGGCCCATGTGTGCATGTGGTGTGATTATCTCACCCTGGTGAGGTTCTCCCCAGGGCTCACATGCATGTGAACCAAGTTCCCTACTTTCCAAGCTTCTTTGGTCTGCACCAGAATTCAGATGCATGTTCACACTACTACTACTACAAATGGCTCAGACAATCTGTGGAAGTGCACCTGGGTTTCTTTAAACTGGACCAGTGCCAGTATGAATGCACATTAAGTTTCTCTTAGATGAATATGGAGACCAAAGAGTGGGATAAAAGACCATAGAGTTTGAGTTTATGATCAATGTGCTATCTCAGGTTGGTTGCTATTGCATCCATATCAGATGTTTACTGTATCTTTTACTCTTTCTACTCACCAAAATCTATCTCTTCTGGTCTTTCAGATATATTTACATGTGCAGATTTTTTTAAACAGCATTTGGTTAAGTTTGAATAATTTTACTTTTACATGCCAGTGTGAGAATCATGGAGTGACACCTGATCTTGTTGAAAAAAGAAATTGAAGGCAATCCAAGTGATAGTCATCAGTTTGAGACTTGTTTGGTGCCTTTTTCGCTTTTTTAATTTTGCATCATAGGTGATGATGAGGGTGGTGATTCTGACAGTCCCACTGGAGAAACGAACAGTTGAGTCATCAACATAAAACAGCTGTCTTATGTGCTCCTCCATTAATGGCTGATGATGGTGGTAGCAGAGTGTAAGTGAGTGCAATTGACAGTGGAGTTCGAGCTTCCTCTGGGAGGATGGAAAAAGACTGAATCTGAGCAGAGGGAGGCAAGCAGCAGGGTGGCCATGAAACATTCATGCACCTGGGGACTCTTTGCATAAGAAAAACAAGCTAAGCCCGTAATGAAAGTACAGCGAAAAAGACTTTTAATGATTCTGTTAGTACTTTAACATATATATGGCTTTAAAATAGCATCCAATATCAGCTACTTTTGGAATAATCTAATTGTGTTAAGCTGCATGATAATTAGGACCACAGGTGTATGGCTGATTATAGCTGAAAGCTGAACGGCAGAATGTAAGCTATTCCCAGCCCTTGACAGATCTGCCTCGAACTATGACGACAGTGTCCCAAATGTGGACGTCCCCAGTTGTACTGGTTGAACACTTGTCCCTCCTAAATGCACCCTGTAGCCGCAAGCTAACGCAGGGACAGAAAAAGGCGAGCGAACAGCAAAAGGATGACAAGATGAAGAGACGGACAAGAGAGAAGTAATATTTAGACAGCTGCATGTTGTAGATTCATCTATTGCTGTCAGTGGAAGAGGGGGTGGGGGGTAGATATTTTAGTGTGCTCAACCAGGCCTCAGACAAACTACTGCAGCAGTATTGATGTCACTGCACCCTCCTGACATCAGACTGTAAATCACAAGTCACAGTTATCTATAGATTTACAAACACCTGCTACCGCTGTCCTTATATCACAGCAGCATATTATCTATCTGAGCAGAGCATACCAAGATAACCTACTCAAACATTTTTGGAGGTTATGCATTTGAAGAACCTATCTGGGAGCTCATTGTCTATGTCTTTCTCTCAATACTGTGGTTGTATGAGACAGCTGGTCACATGTCTGCAGTCCTGTGCTAGACTGGCCCTGTGCCTTGAGGTGGTGGATGGCAGCTGACTGCTCTGATTCACTGGGAACTCGATTTGTGTGCTATGTGCCTCACAATGGACTGACTCATGGGGAGTCGGCACAAGCTTGTTCACTGTCCATCTCTCAGCCGTTTTACTAGAACTTTTTGTTTGACTCCTTTGTTGCCTCTGTCTTTAGATGAAAACAGTGTTCTTTTCTGTAATACTTTCAGGCATTTGAGTGTCCAGTTTCCACTAACTCCCTTATGCTATATGCTTCTAAGGGTGTAAAGAGCCAATCAGCTTCTTTTCACCTGACATACACCCACCAGCGTCACACTTGACCAGATTTGAAGGTTTATTATATCACCGGAATACGGTAAAATGTGGTATTTCCATTTTCAAGTCAAGGTATAAAAACGTATGCTAGTTTGTACCCTGTGCCTTACGAAATGATGTTGAGACGTCTTTAAAAAGCATCACAGCATCTCACAGGTATATCAACTTAGAAAAATATATTAAAAGGACAATAACAGGAGAAAAGAGGTGTTTTCTTGAATTATAACAAGACCTCTTCCTGAATCTGTTCCCTTTTTATATTGGCATATCATTGCCAAGGTAACAGCATGGAGAAATGATAAACATTATATCTACCTGCAGTCACAACTGCTCCCATAATAACATGTGAAACATCCGCGCAGCAGTCGCTAATTGCTGCTGGATATTAAAGCGCGGTCTCTTAAGACGCTGACCTTGCTTTAGCCAATCATATCAGAGTGTTTTACCAGTCTGAGCTGTGATCAGAGGAGTCCCCCCAGCATGAACAGGAGGAATCAATTATTCAGGCTGGCTGCTTGCACCTTTTGCTGGACACCACATTTAATGACATCCGTGATGGCATCTATGTGAGGGATTAATTGTGACATGACTATCAAAGCAGAAAACCTACAAATGACTAGCCAAATGGCTCACTGCATGCCAGATACAAGCACAAAGAGAATGATGGGTGCAAGCATCCAGATTTTGAGTTTTATGAGGATTAATAGTTGTTTTCATCAAGCGTTTTACAATACAGGGGTTCTTTCAAGTAATTTCATTCATTATCCAGGATTTTTTCAGCTTTATGTAAATGGTAAATCTGATGTTTCCTTTTTGCTATTTAAACTACAATTGTAAACATGATCCATAGATCCAGATGATGCGTTGATGTTTTAGAAGTATTCAGCAAAAGAAAACTGTCTAGATCTGCAGCTCTAACAGCTTTTGTGTGTAAACCCCTGTAAATAGTGCTGAGCAGCAGCAAGGTTACTGACTCTAGTTGCATCTGCATTATGCTAATAGTGTGAGAGCAGGAAGCCAATGGGTGGTAGGTGCACTAGGCTGGGGGGTGGGGTGGGGGGGCACAAATTCAAGAGTCATCATAGAAATTATAAGGTTGGCTGATTGCTTAGAAACAAAAGTTTAGCAGGAGATAAGCAGCCAAACAGGACCTCAGCTCCAGCTGAAAGCCTGATTCTGAGCTCTTCTTTGATATTTCTCTCTCTAACCAAATGTTCTTATCACGGCCCCCAAGCAAACATGCAAACAATCTGGCCTGTGTGTTTCCAGTCACATGGGCCTGTAGAGCTGGAGAGTCAGCGTGCCTGTCCTGGTATTTCCTGGGGCTTTGTAAACATGCTCTTGCCTCCTCTCTTTTTTGTTTCTCCCTGTCACATACATACACATTTAATCCAACAATAATAATGGAATGATGATGTATATTTCAACAACAAGGTAAGTGCCACAGACGGCAGAAACTATACTGAAATATTAAATAAGACTAAATGAATTCAAGTTTGGAAGAGACCTGAAGTTTATTGTTTCAAGCTTGTAATGATACCACATAAATGCAAATATTCATAAATCATAAGTTGCTTGAGCTTTTAGAAAACTGCATTTCATATTTGTTACTGTTTTAACTGAATAAATTGCCTCTAAATTGTGGTGAAATAAATAGAAAAACAGAAGGAAGTGCAACCCTGTTTGCACTTCCTTTTTATTGTTTTTCTACGATCTCATTTATTTACAATTAATAAAGTAAAATTACAATTACAGCACACAAATCTTTTAGCATGACAGCATATAATGCTATGTTAGCCACTTTTTATTTACTACATTACTGAAAACCGTATATTTAGCTGTTATACCACCATCACTAAAGCCATTAATGGATGTTGTTTGTGTGCGAATATGATTACAGCTCTTGTAACCAAAGACTGTGCATTGCTTGATTTAACCAGTTGAAATGTGTGTATGTGCATGCACGCTGAATTCTCTAATTGATTTGAAGTGTTAAAGTGCAGGCTTCAGTGAATACTCTAATCAAAACCTCAGAGGCTGCTGGTAAATGGTAAAGAGTGATTTTTATGTGGCTTACAGCTTTACTGCGCGCAGGCTTTCCTGCCTGTTTTTTACTTGTTTGTCAGAGTCATAATACATTTAGCGTTAATGCAGATGTTTTGATCTAAAGCTGCCAAGTTGGAGTAAAACTGTATGAATTAAAATTGTGAGCCTATGCATCAACCTCCAGATATGTTAAGCACTGTCGGTATATCCCACCACTAATCTCCCTTTTTTACCCATTGAGTTGCCATCTCACATAATTTCATGGTATTGATACAGAATCTAAAAATTCAATAGCCAAGCATGTATGCTGGGATTATAATTTGGAGTCTCTGTGGGGGATGTAGGTCAACTGAAAGACTATTTCCTCAAATATTGTAATCCCCATTTGTTCTGGTTTTTCACCAGAAACACAGCTTTAAGGTCTTTGTCTGACTACAATGCCCTAAGCAGGACAGTGCTTCTTCAAGCTCTCATAATGAATTTTATACCAGTACTGACAGGCTGCAGTTAAAGTTAGTACTTACTGTTTTATACGTATTATAACCAAAGCAAATGCTATGAAACCCCACCTAATTTTTCTTGAGCATACACTTTTACTCTTCAAGTTGACAGCTTTGCTCTGCTGTGCAAGAACCTTAAAGGGTTATGTTTATGGTTGAACTGGGGAATGGGGTCAGCAGGATATACCCATTTAACCTTTCACAAGGCTAACAAATAGAAAGGAAGTCATTCGTGTAGTCTCTAGTGATGAAGCATGGGCAAATAGTTAGCTCTGTCTGTCTTTTAACAGATAAAAACAGATTTTTACCATCGCTTTCCCAAGCGATTTCTCTCAATGTGTCTTAACAGCCATATTCAGCCAAACTAATTTTGTGCTTGTTCCTCTGGGCTTGAGGAATAGTTTTGTGAAACCATGCATGAACAGGAAAAATTGATTTGTTTATATATCATCTCAGCATAATGGGTTTTTCCCCTGATTCTGTGACAAAACCTGATGTAGGAGGAAAAGGGAAGGATTACTCCACTCGCTGGCATGTTCATATTCTGTTCCTGTGTTGTCTAAACCTGATAACAAGTATGGCACAAGACAAAGCTCTCCATTGTGGAAAGAGCTTTTTTAACAAAAGTCATTATACTGGATCAATGCTCCCGAGAGAAACAACAAGCTCAAACAGCACAAACAGACATGGAAGGTTGCTTCAAAATATATGAGAGCCGTAGGCTTCTTCTGGCTTGTTCAGAAGGCCAAAGTACATGAAGCATACCTGCAATTATGTGGCTGTTATTACTCAGCTTGCAGAATCCATGTGATGATTGTAATGCCTTGCAGAAGAGCAAGAATAAAATGTGAAATTGTTTTTAGGGGTCACCTAGTAAAATGCGTCTTGATACCTTCAACCAAATTCTGGTTTCTGGTTTTAGACTAAATACAGTGAAGGTTTGTTGTTTTTGTTGAGAGTGGCTGTAAGATATGAAGGCAACGTTATGAACTACATACTGACATTTTAACTCATGAGCCATTGAGAAATGTCATGTGTATAATAGAATAACTACTACTTACCGTCATATTGTACTGTAAACAAATGCTCCACTGGTGCCAAAGAGGAACTGAAAACAAAAACCAAAAAAAAAAAAACAAAGCTGAGTTTATATATAGAAAACATGGTATCATATGAGGCTCAAAACTCGGGATCCTGAGTAAAAGTTCTTTATTTTTGTCAGCAAAGAGAGACGAATCTTGAGATGAATGGATCCACCGTAATACAGTAGAATAAGTAAATTAAGTGTTCCAGCATTGTGTTTCTGTGGTTTGTTTTCACAACAGTGAGGTTTTGGTTTTATATATAAAGATTAAAATGAAATCATTATTAAAACATCCATGATAGCGGTGATACTATCCTAAAACATATTTCCATTTTCTGGCACTGTCTTAAATGAAAAGGGGAGAAAAAACTACAGGTAAACATATAATCTCAATTTAGAAATATTCCATTTCTCCTTTTTGGCATTGTATACTTAACTGTATTAAAACATCTCGTAGTTCTTCCACTGGACCTTTTTTTTGGTTTCCAGCACTTTAAGAAACTTTCTGGAGCCCAAACAATGATGAGCTGTCTGTGATAACAATTTACATTGAAGCAGCCCGGAGTTCCTTTTAGACTGCAAAGGCTAAATATTAGCTTAGGGTGAACATCAAGATGTATTTTGCATGCAAAGCGGACTGTGCTCATGGGAAAGCACCTTTCTCGTTGCACATATGAAAGTACTGCGAGAATATTTGATGAGTCAGTTGTTTTGTTTTTTTCGAGCGAGAAGTCAAACAACAGAGAAAGGACAGCGCTTGTAACTTAATGTCCTCCAAAGCGCTGCTGCTGGTCTGACTTTGACATCAGCCATCAGGCTGTCTCCAGCAGACACACATGGCAGCATGTGTACGTACGGACAGCTCATTTAGCCCCTCTGTCTTTTGTCCATCATGCTGAATGCTTATCCCCACAGTACAAATAAGATCTCATATTAACTGTACAGTCAGAAGGTGTGTTTTGCTGATGATTGAGAACAGTGTTGGATGTTCTGAAAAGTCTCCCTTCATCTGTCTGCATGATGCTCAGTATGTGGTGCTGTGTGATGGTGGATCTGCTTGACGGGGTAGTAAAGGCAAGTTGGGAGGAGCAAAAGAGGTGGTGGTGGGGGGGAGGTGTGTGTGTGGTGGTGGTGGTGGGGGGGGGGGGGTTGTTGCTGTAAATAGCTTACCCTGCATTAAGAATCTCCATGCTAGGGCTGTACTTTATGAAGTCCTGACCTCACCACCCAAACGGACACTCACATTTCCTCACAGCTCCGGAGTAAGTGATTTCCGTGGAAGTAAACGCAAACTGTTTTTTTGCACTTTATCCAGGTCAATCTGAGCCGCTCTCACTGGTAAAGCACTGGCGCTGGTGACCCCAGTGCCCCCCTCGCTGCCAGCCAGTGTCAAAATAACACTTTCAGCTCTGTGGTGGGTCTCCGCCGCTCTGCCTGCTGTTATGAAATCCTGCTGCCCTCATTTGGGTCTGTAAATATCTACACTCAGATAAATTTTTAGATCAAAACAAAAGTGCCGGCTGGATTAGATTTTCCGTTTTTCTCCACATTAAACTGTTAAAAGAGAGTCTGCCCTGCAGCATATGTGCAGTGGATATGTGTGCGCGAGGAAGTAGGTCATTGATTTGGAACTTGGACACTGATTATGTGCTGGCCTAGAAATGGGCTATAATCAGTGTCTCTCATACCAAAACAGCTTTTTTTGTAAGTGGCAGTTATTTCAAGGTCAGGAAACGGTAGCGTTGCATTTCTACAAATACTTACAGAATCTGTTTATCTTTTCTTCCATTTCAACAGATTGCCGTATCCAGAATTTATTCAATCTGTACAGATTGCTCATTTTAAGATCCATTACCTTTGAAGAAAGAGCCTGAATATCATGTTCATCTCTCTTTATGCTGCTAGAATGTGCCAAACTTGCAGGCATGCCCCGTTCTGTCCTCGATGAGGGTATGATGTACTCATTTGGATGCCATTTGAGCCAATAATGTAAATATTTGTGGTCTTTGAACAAGCCACGACATGAACTATTCTGTCTCCACCATTGTCTCCAGCCAGATGTCTCTCCTGGAAAATGTGTACAAAGGCAGTTTTTCCTCATGACCACGTTGGGGTGAATCAAAGCTGGGAATGAACTGTCAGCTACCATCATCGCAGCTTCCTCTCTCTGTCTCTCCTCATAGCTTGGAGCGAGTGCTGTATTAGTTTCTACAGTGGATTTTTCTTAAACACCCTACGGATGAAGCCTTGATATTGCTTTGCAAATGTAGCTCGCTGTAGATTCAGCTCTGCTTACAGTACAAGCTGCTGTTTCGCTTGAAGAACTAGCTGTACTTGATGGTGGTTGTATGAGGTCAGGAAGCCATGCTTGTGTACTTTCTCCTCTTTTCCTTCATCTCAGCTTCTGAGGGTGAAGAATAAACACTGGGACTGTGCTTGTGTGAATGAGTGAATGAGGATCTCTTAGACTTGAAGTGGCTGTATTCACTTGCGCTGTTGCATAGATAAAACGATCGTCTTTTCACAATGACACCAGGAAGAGCTCCAAAGAACAAATCGGATTTTGCATATCATCTCGGGTTTGCATGAGAGCAGCCCCGCAGTGGCTCCACCTCCAGTCCATGTGTCCCACATGAAAGATCCTCATGCTCTCAGCATGTGCCTGTTTAAATGAGCCCTCACCATGTTTGCATTTGTTTAGGCAGAGAGGCAGCAACCAACAAGCAGGCACAGACAAAATCCCATCAAAAAAATGACATCAGCCGCAACAGCTGCAGGCTGCGGCACTGCGAAGAGATGGAGGGAGAGAAGAGGGAAAGAGAGGGAGGAGAACAATTGACCAGAAGCGACACAGGAAAGAGAGGTGACCTGATTGCTCAGCTGGCCAAGAGCACGGGAAGGAAGCAGCAGGGAAGGCTGGTCCCCTCAGTCTGGCCTGGCTCTGCTGCTTCTGATGGGTCCCTCTGTGGCCTTCCTCTCCTCCCTTTTCCCCACCACACCCCTGCCCCCAACCTCCTTCCCGCACTGCTGCCTGTCACGGCTCACTACATTGGAACAAAATGATCAGCTCTCACCTCCTCATGAACACGGGTCATCATGGTAGCCACGCAAAGGCTAGGCCCTTTGTATTAGATAGGGATCACTGATATGTGGGAGGAGGAGCTGCCTCACAAGGCTGAAGAAGTCAATATTGTTTTGGTTTTTACAGCTCACGTATGCCAGGGTGTTTAATTTTAATTATTTTATTTATTAGTGATGGCCTTTAGGTTACCAATTTTGTGGCACTATTAATTTCATCCCGCCTCTCTCTCTCTAGGAATTATTGGATGTGTATGCGTTTATGATTCCTCTCTTTCTACAAGGAAGCTCACATAGGACCGCTTTCACTATTCCTATTGCTGGTAATGTAATTAATTCTAATCGCAGTCATCGTAATAGCTTTTCAGATCAAATACCCAGGAGCAGTCCTAACAAAATAATCCATTCCTCTGAAAAACAAACACCCAAACTCGCCCTCTGTGGTTGGCTTTGGCTTGAAGAGAAGAGCAGTCAGTTGGCTTATGGGTGGGAGGAATGAAAAGGGGGGGAAGGCACATCAGAAAACAGAAGGACCTGCACATTTGCATACCTTTTTAGCATGTGGCTGAGGGATCCTTTATTAAATTCAACCCCCCAGTGGAGTGGGTCCTACAGTGGGGGGAGGGGCACAAGAGCTTACATGGAGGGAGAAAAGGGGTGGTCTCATCTTGAAGACAAGAGGCACCATCTGAGCAAGCAGACAAATAATGTTTCCAGACAAGAGAACAAGGTGGCAGCAGCAGTTGTTCAGCCCATTCGTGGTGCAGCCCCCTCCCTCTCAAACTCTCCTCCTCCAGTTTTGTTGGGGTCTTTGAGAAACAAATATTAGCCAGAGGCTGACAGTCTTTTTAGCCCCAAATTGATAGTCTTGAAATAATTAGTCTGTTAACAGAGAATTAATCTGCAACGCTTCTGTTAATCACTTAATCAAATCCAGAGTTTCACCCTCTTAAATGAAAGAATGAAGCAGTTTTGCCTTTTTAAAGGTCTTACTGAGTGTACTCTTTGTTCTCATTGTTAAATCAATATTAAAAGTAATGTGTGTGTGAAGTAGAGGCTTTTGAATTTAAAACTTTTGTTTAACACAGAGGATTTTGGTAAGGTGGTGAGGATGAGCCTTTAGGGCAAGACATTTTACAGAAATGACATAATTTCAACACGCTACTTCTTTTGGTCATGACTCACATGTGAACAGTACAAGTAAAAGTGACTGTCCAGGTTGAAGAAATAACCTACCTGATCTTAGTGGTGATTGTACAGTGTAGTTATTGGCGTATAGTACTGTGTTTCAATGTGTCCATGGTAACCATCAGTTTGTTAACACAACTGGCACCTTAGTCACCTTTTACTCGAAATGTTATTGTATGTGCACAACCAGGAAGTAACGATAACATTTTAGTAAAATGTTGAACGTCATTAGGAAGTGATTGAGCTGTTGTCATTCGTTGGCCTTGAACATGTGCCATTAACACAATGAATTACTGAAATTAGTGCCAGTTAACTCCGCTTGTTGGGGGCAATACTTCACAGGAAGCCATAATGGATCATATTTATGGCTATGAACAAACAGGTCATGTAAACATGTCGTACAATAGGTAGATTTAAGCAACTCATAAATCTAGGATGGTTGGGTATTATTATTGTTATGTATTGTGGTTTGTGATTACCTAAATCCTGAGGAAAAGCTATGCAAGTGTCAATATTTAGGTAATAATAGAAAAAATAGTTAAGACCGGATATGTATGGGTTTATACTATGCTACTTTCAAACTTGGAGCTCATGATAAATTAGTATCTGGTTTATCTGATGATAAATGATGTATCTAATATGTTTTATAAGACTGAACCTGGTTTAACATACTAATGAAAGAAGTCCTCCTTGTCTTGTTCAACAAATATATTACAGTGCTATTTGTTTTTACAGAGATTTGTCTTCATATTTCTTTGTAGTTCATGAAAGCACTTTATAACTTTTACAGAAATTTTGGGTGCATCCTGATGAAAAGTGAAGGCTTACATTGCTCCCTGTTGACTAAATGATCACCTCTTGTCTCTGCTCGTAAAAGACAAAAAAAGAAAAAAAAACTCTATTACCGGGTGCTGGATTAGAGCACAGAGGCGCTTTGTGTTTGTGTATATCTGTGTGTGTAATGTATCTGAGGTGAAGTGGGACAAACCCAACAAGGTAAAAAATATCTGTCCAAGCAGGCTGTGGCATCTTGTGGTTGTGCTTTTCCGTGGAAGGAAGCTGAGATAATTAGCTAGTGCAGTGAAGCAGCCTTCCCCCAACCTGAGCTGTTAGCTTGCTAGCTTAGATAGCTCATTAACATCATCAACAAGACACTTTCATCAAGAGCTCAAAAATGGTTGTTTAATGAGTGATGAGTACAAATAAGTACGCTCCTCATAACAAATTTTAAGCTCTTTTTTTGTGATTTGTTTAATGTGGTTGTGTTTTTCAACTTACGGACGCTATATACATGATGTCACAGCTGTTTCAGTACATTTCATTAATAGTTTTGTTCATATTTGATAGCCTATTTACACTCACTCACGATTATACATATTATTATTTCTCATTACAATATGCTCTTTCTTGTCAGAATTTTTTTTTCTTGTGTAGTGCCTAAAATAATTATGCCGAGGTCACAGTATCACAAGGTACAATTTCACTTCTCTGTTTTGGTTAAACTGATTCTTGCGAGTACTGAGATAAAACAAGCTAACCTTGAAAAGATGAATCTTTTCAACACATAATCACCTGGAAATATCAAGCATAATTACATGTTAAATGATGTTTTTTCTTGTGGAAATCTGTTGCTGAGTGATACATTACACTTGCTTGCTTGAACAGATCCAGCAGACTTAATTTTCAGAGCTTGCTGACTTGGAAGTATAAACAAAATAAATCTTGCTTCCTTATGGAAGTTGACACACCACACTTAATATCAGCTTCTGTTGGGTCTTTTTTTTAAAAAAAAAAAAAATATGATAGTTTTAACATTTGTCTTATTAGGTAAGAAAACCCTTTTAACTGATTGGTGAACTGAGGAGTTTAATGAAGACTTGTGCACAACTTATTTAACTTGGATCTTCTCAGTGTATCAAATTATGTTTGAAAAGTTAGATATCCATAAAGTTTCAGGGGCACATGGTCATCAGTGGAGGCTGCTTTCATAACACTTGTGCTCACCAGAAAGTACCCTCACTCCTTGCTGTTTTTGTAAGCCCCACCTTAGCATTTGGCACACCCAAGGCAAGGGGGATGGGGGAACGAGTATAAAGTGAAGAAATATCGCAGATGTTAGTCTGCATGAACTCCTTCCCCTTTACAGCCTTCCTGCTCAATCTGCCCTCCTTAGCCTCAGCTTCTTTTTTTTCCCTAACCCTCCCTCCACAAAAGACAAATGACTTCTCCTAACCTAATTTCAGTTGCTGCATGTAAGGGTCTGCCTCGATTCCTGCCAGTCAACAAAGCTGAAGTAGACACTGTGCAGATTTTTGATCAGTGTTTCCACAAAATGTCCGAACTTTGAGAGATTTGTCCATTACAAATTCTATTTAAACTTATATTTTATTGTGTTGGTTTTTCATGCCTTAGAAAGGTCTTTGTTACACGTGGAGTAAAGTCAATTATCTGTTTGAAGAGTGTGACGGAAAGAGCAGGGTTAGTGTTTCAACCAAAGATACAACCACAGTGTGTGTTTGGGTTGTGACTTGAGGAGGGGGGAATTACAGTTGTGTGACACACCAAACCTCAGTCTGGTTTGTGTCCCCGTCATTCATAGAAACCCAGCAGTGCAGCCTTCACTGCCATTTGAAGTGTAATCCTGTTTGTGTTAAGCTTGGTTTAAAGTAGGAAGCTCATTGCAGCCCAGCACTGGTCCTGTTTAGATACTCTGCATCGATAGCAGGCAGGAAGTTGCAGAGTGTCTTTGATTTATTTATTTATTTATTTTTTTGCCTTTTTCTATTTCCCTGGAGACATGTTGCTGTTTCAAGCTTGGGAGAGTTTTTGCCACAACTAGAAGGGACTTTTGATTGGATCATGATGTGTGGAAAGCCGTTGCATCTCAGGGGTTTGAAAGCAATCTATCCAGAGGATATTAAATGATCTAATGGCCATATTTTTTTGGCACACACCTACCCTGAGGGAATCTCCATGTGTTTGTAAGGTGCTGAGATGTCTCGCAATGGTTCTGAGCCTTGTACCTGAATTTAAATGAAAACACACTCAAGTGATTTCTTGAGCTAACATAAGGGCATAGATGAGTTTTGAAGTGTGCATTTCTTGTCATAATGAAAAACGTCTAGGAGTCAATGTAGTAAAAAACAAAACAGTTTCATTCTCTGAAGTATTTTGATCTTCAACAGGAACTGGCTAATTTCCTGAACTTGATATACCGCTTGGTCGACAAAGGGGGAAAACATCTGAGACGAGGATCTCGTACAATTCTCTGCTTTGAAAAGCTTAATGAGTGTTCAGATGGGGGGGTCAATGATTTTTAACGTTTTACAGGTGTTTTTTTCCCAGCTTTGCAGGCACTTAAAAAGAAACAGCGAACAGTGAAGAAACAGAAGAAGCAGAAAGTTGTTTTTTATGTTTTTCTTCCTCAGATTCCTCCCTTCCTTAGTTCTTGCCTCATTAGAAGAGTCAATCATGGTGTCAAAAGGCAGACAAGAGCCCGCACAGCCTTTGGTGTTTAGTTTTGATTACTTCAACTTCCACTTGATCGTGGAAAGATTGTTGCATATCTTTCCACGATCTCCATTCATGGAGAGTGACAGTGTCTGCTCCTCCAGCCTCAATGGTGCTCAGTGTCAAAGGTCAGGACTTCAGCAGGAGGTCATTTCCCTGGTCAGCTGCTGGTTGGCAATATGAGCCTTTCTCCTGAAGGCGTGACCTCCACCCCCACCTCCCACCTTTTTCCTTCTCTTGCTGATGATCCTACAAAGTGGCTAACGCGTGTAACTTCCTCCATTGATTTAGATTAACCCTTTCACTGCACAATGAGCTGCCTGCTCTGATTGTTCCAACCTTAGACCTTTGATCATCCTCATGGACGGAGCTGTTTCTTTTACATATCTTAACAGATCAGGTTATTTTTGTTGTACTGGTGCAATAACAATAAGGAATAATTTCTAGACAAAGCACTTGTCTGCCTCTGTACTGTTCAGCCATTAAACTTGTGCAGAGTATTACTTGAGCCTATTGATTGGAGTCCTCTGGTGTGGAGAGGGCAGTGTGCAAAATCAATGATTTATTTTCTCCTAGGCTAGCTTTTCCCATGCTACCTCTTTACAGTGAAAATGAGGAAAAAAGGAAGATAGAAGCTACTTTCCTCTATATTCCATTTTTTTCTATTAAAAAAGGTTTAGTGACTCATTTGGAAAATGTGAGTTTGTTTCCTTTCATCTATTCAGTCCATGGATTCTTTTTGGACTCCTTATCTGGATCTTATCCATCAGTATAAATCCAACTCTTTGTAGAGGTGGATGTGTGATGTCATACTCATTTGTGCTTTGGTTCAGTGCAGTGGAGTGTTTGTTCATGTCAGTGATGATGGGCTTTTTATGAAGTTCCATGCATACTAATACAGCTGCATTTAATTTCTACTTCACCAACAGACAAGCTCATTCATTTCTAAAGGTGTAGCTTAAACATTTTCCAGGCTTTCAGAATGTATAATTATTTATTTGTGATCAAAAGACTAATAGATTCAAAGTTACCAAATCCATAAATTACAAATCTGAAGTAAATCACTTGTGTGATTCTGTCAAATATTGTTTTGTTTACACATCATAATTCAGGAAAAATGTATTGTGGTAATAAATTGTTTCATGACATAGTTTGACTGTAACTTCATTATTTACATGGTTTATGATACTCTCTGCAGTTTGCTGCTTACATACCACAGTATGCATCCATACTTAGCCAACAGTGACATAGAGTATTAGTGTGTAAGTCAGTAAGTCAACAAATTTGTTCAACACTTGTGAAGTTGTTAGCAGAAATACTGGTTATAATTTAAGCGTGCATCTCGATTTTTTTTAACAATCTTAATGTAAATATTGACTTAGAGATGAGTAAGGTCATTTCACATGTAATAGCCGTTTTCCAAAATCAAATTTAATTTTATACCAAATTTAAAAAAAACTGACCTTAGTGCTGAATAATAGAATGATAAACAATGATAAAAAATAATGATAATAAAATAAATCAATATTTTATTTACAGAAATGTGTAATGCTACTCAATAATCCACCCACTTCTGTGGCTTGAGAAAGAGTATAAATATCACTTCTGTAACATCATCAGGCTCGTGATTAAAAGGTAAAAACACAAGATTACAACCATCACATTAGCTGCAATAATACATGACTAAGTCTGCCTAGCATTAGCCGCAATAAAGTTGTACTGCTGCAAGTTAAGAAAAATAGTCTTCTGTGTTTTGAAGTATGATAAACATATTATTTTTAAAGTATTTTCCTCCATATTTTTTTTATTGCCAACCGGGCAACGCATCTCTATGTGATATTACTCGAGGCTGGGTATCACATTCTTCACTGAAGTAAGACTCCATGCAACTTTTTCACATATGTAATATTGCTCCACAATCCCTGTAAATAGATAGAAAATCAGTCCACTCCTCATTGCACATATAAATAAAAGTCTCCACTCTGTAAATCTGATTTGTAGATATGGTTGGCGTAAAGTCCAAGCGAGGACAGGGAGACACCAAAAAGGGGTCAGAGAACAGGAACACGACTGGTGACAGGCTGCCTGCATGTAGGGTGGATTTGCTAACGAGAAGCCATTGTGCCCTCGGTGAAGGTTAACTCTCTCTGATTCAGGGAGGCAGGAAGTGTTAGCTGCCTCCCCTGCACTTTTCCCATCCGCAGCCTCTGCCAAGCCTCAACAGAACAATCTAGCCCCTGTGACCAAAAGGGAGGGAGGGTTGAAGAGAGGGCAACAGAGGGAGAGTCAAAGACTGAAAGGGGGAGGACCATAGAGGAAGGAGAAGGAGGGGTTAAAAAAGTAGAGGTCCAATTCTGCAGGGTAACATCAGTTTCTTTAAGTTATGCAAGTGTTCCCCATTTTTTTCTCGTCTTTGTGCCAAATTGTTCAGATTGCGTGAAGCATGATGGCGAAGCAGAAGATGCAGCCTGTTCCTTCTCCACCAAAACAAGTTTTGTTTACATATTTCCCTCTGAAATTGGAGCTTAAAAATGGCCAGCTGTAGGCAGTTTCCTGCAGGTTCTAGTCATGCCCACACACACACATAGAGAAAGAAAATAGATATCTCACAGTATGCACAAGCACACACACATACACAAGTCACAACACCTCATATTGAATCAACAGTCGCATCTTTGTTAAATTATCCAGGAAATTGTTTGCAGTGCTTGATAACGCAGGTGTTTATATGGTAATAGCTTCTGGAGGCTGGATAAGAATGAAACAATAAAGTCATTAGGGTGTTACAAGAAGAAATGAAACCAGGCTCCTTCACACACTGCAACTCATCACAACCACACACACACAACATGCTGCAACCAGGGCAGGCTGGACTCTTCCACACAAATTTAGTTTTTTGTTTTTTTTCTTTTAAAAGACTTTTGTCAGCTGCCTTAATGACCCTTGATGTGTGTGAACTTGTGCCAAGTTGTCAGTGGAAGGGCTATTTATCTCTGCTAGCATCATGGTTATAGAGAACATGAAAGAAAATAGAAAAGAATGGAGTTTACACAAGATCCAATAGATCACTTAACGGACCTTAACTGTTAAAATGGCGTCACTTAGAGGCTTTTACCTCAGTGTGGTTGTAGAAAGTCTACAGAGGTAATCTCTGATGCATGGCAGTCCCCCATAAGCAGTTTTCTTATTGACATTGGGCTTATTTCCCACCTGTCAATGTTTTATATCCTCAGATTTTGCTCCATACTCACTGGTAGCGACCTTTATTCAGGTTTTTTTATTTTTTTTCATTTATGCATTTGTGTTTTTAAGCTCAGTAACATAATGCAAAATGGTGCTCAACAATGACATAAAAATATATATAAATTCAAACATTCTTAAATAATTAAACAATATGGGATAAACAGAGATAGCTGCACTTTATTTTTACAGACAATATTTGCACATACATATTATAAGGATGGGAGGAATGTTTCAAGAGAAAAATAAAGATAATTCACTCTAAATTGTAAAAATATTAGTTTAATCCAATGTTTTCTTCTAAAAGTGAAACTTTAATTGTAACATTTTTACACATTTTATTTACTTTTTATACATGCAATTATAATATATTTTATAATTATAGGAAAATCTTTTTTAAAAAATGCTATAGGAAAATTCATAGCTTCATGCTTTCTGTGTTCATTTTAGCTTCGAGCGCAGTTTATCCGGAACACGTTTCTGTCATCGTCGTGTGAAGGAGGAAAACTGACAGACTGCTTTCATTTTGTTTACTCCTTTTTGTCCATTTACATACTTCACATAGTAGCTGAACTGCTTGCAAACAGAAGACTTTAACGACTAAAAAGGGTCTACAAGCGCTGGTTTCTCCTTGAATCTGTTGTTAGCCGTAGAATATACATGTACTGATACATGTACTATTACAACTCTAATATCCTCATTTCTTTTCTTGGTTGCAGTTTGTTTCCCCACCTCAGTATACACTGGTGCACAGAGGATTCAGAAATATTTTGCACTTTTTATTTGGTTTGATTTGCTTTCAAGCTTTACTTCGTTTTATTCAACCAGACAAACCAACTAAAAAACACTGCAATTACAACATTACTGGAGCATTTTAGAACCACGTTGACAAAGAACAGAACAACAGAAAGCAAACATTCAAAGAAGAGATTATAAATGTTCATCAGGAAGCCCGGAGAGCTATTACTGGAGATGATCTTTGTTTACTGCTTTATATGTCCAGTTGTGTTTGCAAATGTCTCATTAGATTTCTGCTCCGACATCCTATGTCACGGTTTCAATTGCAACATATGAAGAAAGTAGGGATCAACTAATATCAAAATAACTGATCACTATGGAAATGTTACTTGTGTTCTTACCCCTCTGCTGTCACGATGTGATGTGATCATGCCTTTAAGGAAATTAGTGACTGCAAATTAACTGTGATAATGGATTTTTCTTGTATGACCGTATCTCATTATTCCCTGACTCAAAAGTAGAATCATGAGTAAAGGCTGACGGCCAGGCAGCATGTGAACAAAGATGTCCGTCCACAAAGGTGCCTTTTCTCTCTCTCGTCTGATCCCAGTCCATTTCTCCTACTAAAAGGAAGGGCTGTGCACAGCGGGCAGACACTGCGAGGCAGCCTGTGTTGGTAAATAATGAATAGGTCACACCTGGTGGTCTCTTAGAAGCTCACTGCAGACTCTGTCCCTCTGTTGTGGTGTTAGTGTGTGTGTTGGGCAGCAGAGGTCCAACATTCATCAAAATTCTCCTCTAGTCTTCATTTTTGTAGTGCTCTCTTTAACCTTTGGATGCATTGTGTCCTCTTGTGCTACACTCTTTCTAGTGCTATAATAGTGGTTGTACTTCGAGTGCGTAGCATTGGCATCAAAGCCAATAAGATGTTCCATTGTGTCTGTTAGTTGTGTAAGGATGTGCTCAGTGCTGCTGCATGACTTATAGCTCAAATTGGGAGTAAAGAGGCTACACTTAAGTGTAAAAAAATCCAGCATCTCTAGGAGGAATGTGCAGTTTCTGGAGAGGTTTTTCAGCCACTTCAGGGCCAAAGCTAATTGATTATAAAAATAAACTTGCATAAATGACTGTTGAAATATCCAGTTGACACATGATGCATCATCAGCAATGCTGGACATCTGCCTCTATGGAGAAGGCTTGTCTAATTGGAAATACATGTGGTGTGTTGAATATATATATATATATATATACACAAAGAACCACTGAACTATAAGCATAGATTTTAAAGAAGTAGTTCATTTACTCCCAACAGAAACTCTTCCAGAAATGTCAGATATGACTGGTTGAGCTCCGCTTATCAGCAGCACGGGCCATGTGTGGCTGAGATAGCTTGTGGCGTGTGCGTCACAGAAAGCATGTGATTGAAGGCGGATTCTTGAGTCAAACAGCGTTTTATCTCTTGTATATCAATCACAGTGCACCGTGTCCTCCATGCACACACACACGCCAGAGCTCTTTTCTTTGTTGTAGCAACACACCTACACTGAACTGGTATGTTCATACCTGTTTTCTTATATATATTTTTTTCATTGAGGTTTATTCATTGTGTTGTCAGGAAGAGAAGATGGAAAGTTTCAAGACTGCAAGTTCACAAATCTCTAAAACAGCGAGAGTAGAAGTTATAGATTCTGTATCGACAGCTGCTCCTCTGCTCGATTGTCTTTGCAGGTTTTGTGTTAACACGAACAAACAAAACATGAAGCAACTCCAGAAAATGCACTTGGCTCTGCAAGATAAACTCTTGTCATCAAGGTATTAGAAGTAACTATCTGCTTTGTGCTGTTTTCTCTGTGAGCAGAAATGCAGAAAATCAAGAGTGTTTACTGAGCTGCACAAGAGAAGAAGTGGAAGTGGAGAACAACAGCATGTTTCCTGTCTAGTGATTTGTAAAACTCTTGAATTAATTTGAGCCTGGAAAGCTGACTCCGCTTACAGGGAGTTTTCCCTATAAACAGTGGAAAGGGGATTCCTGCCCTTCATGTTCTTACCATTCCTTCGACTCCATATGTGTTTGTTTGTACAAGCACATGTTTTACTTTGATTCTGTATGAATTTATACTTGTTTATCTTTCTTTTTAATTTGTAAGTTACAGTGTTTAGAATTGTTGTCATCCTAGTGCTCAGTGTTGTAATTATAATGAAGAGTAAGGGCGTGCTGACACTTGCATGATTCTGTTGCACGCACTAAGACGACTCAAGTCATGCCAGTGCGCAAACTAGTCGTAAACTGGCATAAATAGTGCGTAAACCCATCATGAATGCGTGCCATGTTGGAACGAGAATTTTGAAATGTTCAAAATTTTGGTCACGACAAGATTTCGCCGCCGGGTCATGAACTATGTTCCAATTGTACGTGAACAAGTCGTGAAGTCGTTGGAACGATGCGGGAGGATGCGTGCCATTGCGTGCCAGATATAGCCACCTTGTCTTCTCTGCAATGACTGTGTCTTTGGCATTCAGCATGTTATCTCTTCCACTGACCTGGGGTTGGGGAGGCCCCCTTTTTTGTGGGGTGCCCAAGTTGGAACAACACGGTCCAAATTGTGCAACCTCTTCTTGCCAATGTAGGAAGTGCGTAAACTATGCGCAACCTATGCGTGAACTGATCGTTCCAGTTAGTGTCAATGCGGACACTGATGGGCACGCATTCGTGAACTCGTCGTAAACTATGCGTGAACTAGACATGAACATTGTGGGAGCCACCACAAAATCGTGGCCAAAAGTCGTGCAAGTGTCAGCCTACCCTAATTGTTAAATGACTGAAAAAAAACTGTAAAATGACTAAAATGGCTATAAAAGTTAAGTTAAATAAACAAGATGCTAAATTCCTATAAGAAGCAAATTTCATATTGTTCAGTCTTCTTCCGTTTTGTGCTTTTTGTTTTGTTTTTTGTGTTCAAGATGCTAAATTCTTAGCCCGAGGCACATTTCTAGCATTTGATGTTTCTTCCTGTAGCATCCCAATCTACATTGCCTTGGGAGAAAAAAGTTAACTTTTCTAAGTTTAGCCACAGAGCATCGTATTGACCAATGTCCCGCCAGACCAATTTAATTCTGTGATTCAGCTGCATCCACAACAACGAGTTGTGTTATTAAGCCTCCTTAATGAAACAGTCAGGATGGACTCTCCATATCTTCTTGCACTAGAAAAGCTCATCTAAATGGAAAACACATTGTCTTCATTATTTGCAAGTGTACAGTGGTGGGCAGTTGCCATGGCTACAGCCATCGGAGGCTGAAGCCTAGTTTGAGGCCAGGGGGGGCTACAAGAACAAAGTGGTTCCTAATGGAGAGATTGTACAAATGGCTCTCTGAGAGGGTTATATATTGTTGGCATTTCCATGTTGGCGAGCAAAGCTGCAGCGCCACAAATGATCAGTTTCACATCATATTCTTGTGTCAGAGCCTGATCTGGTTAATGAAACAAGATAAATCTCACCAAGTTATTTAGTGTTCCACTCAACAGTGTACTTAATATTCCTAGAAATCCATTTCTAAGTGCCTGTCCTGTGTTGTTTTCCAATGCATCGGCTTTAGAAGAGCCATGCGGAAACTTCCAGTGTACACTTATCAAAATGCAGATTGTCTTCACAGCATGGTGTCCACCCAGGAGAATTACAGTAGAATACTAAGCAGGAGAAAGCGCTCAGTTTTGACTGCTGTTTATGCTTTTGAGACAGAAAGAGGGAGGGAAAAATGAGAGGGAAAGAAACGGCAGCTTAATTCATTTTCATGTCTCAATGTAGGTTAAATTACCTTTAAATCCCACACAGAATTTCACATTGCAGGTAAATGAGTCACTTGGCAGCTGATAAGTAGCGGCATAGACACGCTGGGAATAGGGAGCAAGGTGCCTTTTTTGCTGAGAGAAAAAAGCATTTAGCTAATAATAGTGGAAGCGCTCGTGTGGGACCTCACTGCTCTCCGATTCATGTCAGATAATAATTGGTTTACTTGATACGACGCCCTGTGTTTGGGTGGTGATGGGGCCACGGTAAAACAAATTACCCAAGGGTTTGAACTTTGGCAGCGTGGTGCTGACCTCAGCCATGGAGGCTGCCTGATGGGAAAACCAACACACCACAGCACCACACAATCAAGACATTACCAGTAACAGAAAGGAGATGGAGCCATTGATGTGGACTTATTTTCTATTTTTTTTTCTCCAGGGTGAAATCAATAACACCCATATCACTTATCAATAAAAATATTTTTTTATTATAATTTTATAATATACTGTTTTTTATTTATAATTTTATTATAATTTATTTTAAAGATTGCAAAGGAAATTATTGATTTTTTTTATAGCACTTCTCATCTATAGTCTGCAGTTTTTTGTATTTAATGGAAAAAGATGTAACAGTAACGCTAACATTTATTTTGTGTGTATTGTGGTTCATTTTCTGTGAACTTGTAGATGCATACTCCATTGTAACAAATGGAGCAGTACCAGTAGAAATCATAGGGACAGTGTTGAGCAGTGTGGCTCATCTGTGAGCAGAAAAGGAACAATGAAGAAGACATAGCTGCGATATATTTAATGGCTGGTGTCTACTATGTTATGTCCCTCTGAAAATGTACATTATTATGTTTGTCATTGTCTAAAAGCGATGTTGGAACTCAAACACGAACTCTGCAGTGCATCCGAGTGGCTGTTTTACTGAGCAAAACTCCCAACGTAAAACATTGATGTGCCTGAAGGAGACTTTACATTCAAACGTTTGTTTAGAATATTTTCTACATTATTTTATTATATGGTTAAATCACAACCATAACCTGTCTTTGTAGTCCAGATTAATTAAAGTCAAATGTTTTCATGGTGAAAGGAACTGGTGGAAATAGGCTTATTAGTGAACGTGACGAAGAGGAAAACGTTTGCTTAGAATATTATAACAATATTTAGAATTTATATGTTTTGAGGTTTTGCTTATTGATTTTATCAAACATACAAATTAGTTGCATGTATGGAAATCCAGTATGTTTGCATTTAAGCACATGCTGTATGCTAAATACCGTGAATAGTGGGATCAGTGATGTTTTATCATTCCTTTGGCATATTTGGATCCAACAACATGGTTTCTTAAAGTAAAGTTTAAGCAGCGCTGATGGAGCTGAGTGATAAGAGTAGAACAGACATTTTCCAGATGTGTGCAAATGCTATAGACTTCTGTTTTTCAGGGAAACCTGTAAATATATTTACCTTAAAAACACCTAACTTGCTGTTTCATAGTAACGTCTTTGTGTAGTTTCCAGCCTGGAGTGAGAGTGTGAGGCGCATCCATAACACCCAATGAAGCTTCACCAATCAGAGAAGAAGCCAGACAGAAAACTAAGAGCTGTAAATTTTGCCTAAAGAAAGCTTAAAGCTGCTATGTAAGCTGAGAAAAAAATGGACATTGAATTAGTTTGTTTTGTTTAGTTTTTTTCTGGTTTTGTATAGTTTTTTGTCCACTCACTAGAAAGAAATCAGGATCTTGCCATCTGGATTTTTACCGAAGCAAAGTGAGAGACTTTACTCCGTAAATTAGAGTGGAACTGTAAAATTCAAGGGCCAAAATAAAAGGATCTGCCTCCCACTCGAAATTACGCCTTCACTTATCGACTATAAGGTACCATTCAGTACAACTTTGAATAGAGGCAACAGCAGATTGTCAACATAAATACAAGCGATCTATTGAGTGTTACTCTCTGGCCGCTTTTTACCCCAGACTCACTATTGTTGATGCGGCATCAAGGTTCTGCAGAATAGCGGCAGCTTGCTGTGTCTTGTTTTTACAAGGTTTATTCTACCCTTGCAAACAGGTTGTTCACACATTTGAAAGGAGCTCTGTTTACGCTGTAGCCAGACTTAAAGCCCGTTTCATGTCTTTGTTTATCTGAGAAGAGAAGAGTTCTCAACTCTTGAGACTTGTTTGTCCTTCCTGAGCTCAGACACTCTGTGGTGGCACATCTAGCAGAACTCTTTTCTCTCAGTGTTCTCCACCAAGCATTCATTCGTGCGATGAAAGAAGTCTGAGACTTCTGAGGGCCCGGCATGATGTCCAAAATATCTTTTTTTTCTCTTTTGTAGATCAAGACTGCATATATTCCTACAATTTGAATAGAAATCCTAAGGAATCGTCTGTGGCCTCCAGGCACGTAGCTCTGTGTGAAAGAAAAAAAAAAAAAGGCACCGCTCGATATTATAACACAATTTGTATGTTAAAAAGGGGGCCCCTGTTGTTTGGATATGTTTCTGAGTGTGTTGGTGTGAATATCGACCAGCGGAGGATGTGTCGCTGACAGGACAGCGGCTGTGGCCATTGTGTCGGGCAGTGGAAGCTGCTTGCTTTCAATCCATTATCGACTAATCTCATTAGCTGAGGATTCTAACGCTGAATGAAGCGCACCAACTGACTCCTTTCCCTCTCATTGAGATGCACCAATCACGTGCGTGCACACAAACACATTCATGTGCAAACCCATTTATGTGCACACAGAAGAGTCACTTGTAATTATAGACAGCAGTTTGGAAAGAAGTTTTTTTTTTATTACCCTTAATTAATCATTTTAATTAAGTGACTGTCTATCTGTGCTTTCTACTGAATTAGCTAATTATGTGTTCAGCACTTTTTCCTTGTGTCCTGACGTATGTGATCGGGCCCACTCGCCTTTGTCCCACGGCTGCTCACACTGTATCACCATGACAGCCGGTTTGCTCTGCTGCTCGTGGAGCACGCTCACCTGTGCATCTGTAAACACATCTGCTTTGCATATCAGCTCGCTGCTGACAACGTAAACTTTGCAGTCATGGAAAAGGAGATGCACAGTGTCATTGTGATTTGCATAGCTTTAATGACAGTCACGCAGAAGTTTTTTTGTCAGTGTTTGTTGCCAGGTGAGCGGGGCCACACATCTCTGCAGCGTCACCCCAGCAGACAGTATGGTCGTCCACTGCAGAGAGAGAGAGAGAGAAAGAGAGAGATTCATGACCCAGGCAGCCTGTAATTGCTGATGGTTCAGCAGTTTCCAGGGGCTAAAACAGGAGGATACAGAATTTCTCAGCTTTTTCCACCTCTTGCAGCAGTGATTTCCTGAAGCCTTCTGATCCAATGTGTGCATCTCTCTTCCTCTTCCCCAGTTTGAGGCTGTCTCTCATGCTTTCACTCCATCTGAGTGTGTGTATGTGTGTGTGTCCCAAACCCTTATAGAGGAGCAACTGCAGGCAGCTTTGTTTATGTTCACCTGTCAAGCCGCCTGGACTTCTGATGAGTGATGCCGAGCTGTGCTGTTTTCTACATCTAGAGACAAGTTACTGCTAAATTATACCTGTGATCAGTGTGTGTTATGTGAAAGTGAGGTGAGCTGATGAAGTGTTGATTAATGGAGTCGTCAGCCAACCCAAGATGTATTAATTATCTCAAAACTGCTAGGCATTTATTGGTAACTGTATCTTATTTGAGGCTTTGTAGTCAGTTAATTAAGTGCAAAACAAAGCCAAAAAGCTAAGACGCTAAAATGGGAAATAATCACCGGTAATGCATCTAATTATTTATATATTACCAAACAAAACCTTGGCTCACTGTTGAGGGATATATAAAGCTTATAAACAATGGAAGAAGCTTCAGATGGCCATGAATAATATAAAGATCCAAATCCAAAGAATGATGCCCTAATATGTGGGATCTTAAACTGTACTGTCTGTAAAACTGCCCTGATTCCAACCAACACACACGCTTGTAAAGTGGTGTCTATGCTGTAACATTTGTAACTTCCAAGTCCATTTGCACATGTCAAATATATCCAAAACCCTGTGAATTATTCCTTCAAAGCACAGCTGAGTGCGCTAAAAGTTAGCCTTAATTGTCTCATTTTATGCGACCCATTAAAAAATGTTGTTTTTGTTTTTTCTTCTTTACTTGTTTTTGAGGTGATTGTGTGTGAACGTACAGACTGCAATCCTTTCATATAACTGCTTAAGTCCTCAGTTGCGTAACCCTTTCTACCCATTCGGGCATTCAATATTCATCTGATGCCATTTTTAGCTTGCTGTAAGATTATATAAAATAAGACATACTGTCCTACAAACATGTGATCTGCACCACTGAGACCACTTGCATGTGCTAGCATTTGCCTCTAGATGTTTTTATGCTGGAGTGACTTTAAAAAGAGAGCAACAACTCAGGGCAGTGGAGATAATATACACTGGATAAGATCATTTTGGGATATGTCAATGAGGACAGGAAGACTAAAAGGAAAATGAATAAATGTCATCTGTGGTGATTGAGGACTCTGCTGAGTCCGCTTCTCTGTGGAGAATCCCCTTTTTTATTCTTGACATTTTGGCATTCTTTTCAGCTGCATGTGAGATGAGAAGCTTCCTGATTCATTTACACAGACAATCAAAACATAACCAGCCACAATGTATGGCAAATTAGCACAGTCCAAGCTGCACAATGTGGACTCAAGAAGAGACAGGGGAGGTGAAAGTCTTCATGTTACATGGGATTCATCACTTGTTTGTGTGTGTCCCCCCACGGCTCCATAAGGAAGATTTGTGACACAGATTTACTGCAGCCTGTGCTGCCTAACCTCTAAATCAGAACCCCCCCCACCCACACACACACTCCCCTTTTACATGCAGACTCACACTGCCTGGTCATAGAAAGGCGGCTTGTGGGACAGTGCTAGTGAAAGGGTGGGTGGGAGGGAAAATGAGAGGTCGAACCGCTGCTGTCAAAAGCCTTCTCTCTGTGGATCAAGCGTCTGCCTGTCTGGTAATGTGTTGTCATTGACCAATTAGGAAATCCAGATCAAACAGGCGCAGGGAATGGCCTCTCGCTGCCCCTCTTGTAGCTCTCTGCTCTTTTTAATTGAGCACATTTGTGGAATGAGAGGTTTCTCCCTGGAGAGGCTGATAACTGTAGATACAAGCAAGCTTTTAACACTGGATTACTCCTCTCCATGAGTTTCCAAGCGGTAAAATAACATCTATATTTCTATGAGCCAAATCTGTTAACATTAGAAGAGTTCTTCTCACATGTTTGATCAAATCGTTACTATAAGTTACAGTATTGAACATTTCAAACAATATTTCAGCTAAAAAAGTGTTTATCTTGACAACCTTGCTTTTAAAATGCTTCTGACTTATTAAGATGTACGTTTTAAAGCTTCTGGTTTGAATTTTTGATGAAGATGCAGAAAATAAAGTTCACATGGGTCATATTTCTGCATATGTTTCTGCACTAGAATGGCTGCTTTGTCTTATCCAAGGTGTTTTGCAGTCAATGGGTTTGATTTGTGCCTCAGGTTCAGGTGCAAAGTTTTTCTTGATCTTGACCTCCATTGTCCCTGTAAGCTCTCATTTTCTAAATATGTTTGCAAACTGAAGAAGCAGATGCTAGAAAACACTGTACCCGTCCTTGGAAACGTCTTTATCTTTGAGGGCAAAAGGTGTCATTTACTGGAGGGATAACCATTAAAACATGGGAAAGAAAAGTGAGAATTTATGTGCAAGATTATCCTTTCAATTTTTTCGCAAAGAAATTTACAAATTATTCCATGTTTAAATTTGGCATTGCAAAAAATGCTGTGTAAATAGGTATTCTTTGGCTCTTGGACCTTAAAGCTGGTACTCTTAACATGTTCTTGTTTTAAAAATTCCCTATTTCAATTGATCATCCATTCAAACACACACACTCACAGTTACACACAAACACACACATAAAGCAAGAGTTCAGCGGGAGATGTTAGCGAGGTCATTATAAGGTCTGGCAGATTGATGGTATGTCTTCACAGGCTCCTTGGGTGAAACAGAAAGCTCATGTTGCTGCTGTCCATCAGTGTCCGGGCAGGTTGAGCTCATGCACTATTTAAAATCTCTCACTCTCCCTGTTCCTCTCCTCCCATTCACTCAAAGTCACAAAAGGCCGAAGGTCAGTGACACAATGGAGACGAGTAGGTCCTCCATCCTCCCCCCCTCCCCTGCCCGACAACCCATCAAACACACACAAGCCAAAAACTAACTCATTGCTGCTACTCTTTCACAGTATACACTTGTAAAGCAGCAAACACACAAACATGCTCATGTTCCTCTCCCAACCTTCTTTGAATTCCTTTCCATGTTTCTTGCAGCTCGCCTGTCACTCCTCCCCCCCCAACGCTATCAGTCTCTCCCTCCCAGACCTCATAATGGCTCCTCTTGGGTAGCGTCTGCAGCTCCTGCTATTTCAAAGTTTTAGCTGGCCGGATTAAGCATGGTATGTGGAAAATGAACAGCCACTCACAGGAGGGACACATGAGCTGAATGCATAATAAACCAGGAGACTGGGGGGGGACACAGAAAGGAATGAGGGGGTCTGAAGCAGTCGGCACCTCTGTGGCAACAATATCACTCACAAAAATGGAAACAAAATGTCTGTTTTAGTCCTCCTTTTTACTCACAATCAGAGGCAATTTTTGAGCCCCGGTGTTTCCCAGGGATGATGGCAGTAGCGATGCGTTCGTTGTGAGAAGCTGAGCGTGATTTTCTTTCCTGATGCTGCAACAATAGCTGCAGGTTTACACTTTGGCTCGCTGGTTTCATCATCATCACATGCTTCCAAAATTCCAGAAGGATTGCGGAGGGGAAAGAGGAGCTTTGGTGGGAGGGGTATGGAGGTTGCGAGCTGTGGCTTATAGAGCGCCACAGGCAGACGCCGGGAGCGTGAGGCTAGCTGGCTAGCTGTTAGGTTCATGCCTCTTTGATTTGGTGCTAGCACAGTCATGTAGCTCATCTGCGCTGCTTCCAGCGCCACAAAGGAATTGACCCCCCTCTTCCCATCTTTTCCTCCTCTGCTATTAGCGTGAGGGTAGAAGGAAATTAAAAGAGTGGAGTGCAAATTAATGGAGGAACCATTGCAATGCACCTCATGCTAGCATTAAAGGTGGAATCTTCTCTGATTGCATGCTCAAGGAAGAGCAAGCGGATTGATGGGGGCTTTCTGATAAAGAGAAAGACTGGTTATCATGTGCCTTTGTTATTTTTTTTAATGGCAGACAGAACCGGCCTCTGAGACTTGGTGAAATGTTACACTTGGTTAGAGAGGAGATATTGCTTAGGCCTCACTATGATCCCAACTCTCTGTTTTCTGCTTCTGCTAGGAGGAGGGTGGCCTCTACCACCCCACCCTCCTGCTTCCACCACCATGCTCCCTTTGCTTTTCTAATCATGCTGCAGATGTGCCTGATGGCTGAACAATCTCTGTATACTGAACGTGGGGCTCCCGCAGGAATCCAGGAGGCTTGCTTATGTGAGTTATCGTGAAGAAGGGGGGAAAAAAGTGAGAGGGCAGAGAAAGAGGAAGGGAGGGGAGGATGTGGGAGATGGTGGAAGACCGATGGAAAGAAGAAGAGATCAGTGAACAGCGACCAACGCAGCAGGGCTCCTTAAGATTGTGTGCGGGCAAGAGTGAGTGGCACAACTGCGAACCCGCTTTCGTTCACGGTTGCCTCTAGATCTGCAGACCAAACCACATTAAATAAAAGAAATCCATTCCCAAGCCTGTTAAGGAGCCATGTGGGGAGGTGTGCGAGCGTGTGTGTGCACTCAAGTGGCTGTCTGTCCATATGTGTGTGTGCAGCAGAAAAATAAAAGGGGGGGTGGGACAGGCAGGAGGGAGCTCATATTATCCTCCTTGCCAGCTCTGGATGGAGCCTGCTGGGGATTATGGCACATTCTGTAAAGCAACAATGGAATCGGCAGTGTTTCATACCCATTTCCATTCTCTCCATCCAACAAACACAGCTTTGTCCTTGCCTGGCCACTCACCAGGCAGACACCTGGAGTCCTAGAGGTACCCACCCCCCAACTCACCACCCCTTCATTTCTTCCTTAGTGCTAGAAAACAGCGTCTTGACAATGTTAAGATCATTAAAGGGGGAGCTTTCGTGCCGGCCTCGGCCGACAGGAAGAAAACAAGACGTATCAGGGAATCAAAGCTCATTAAAATCATGAGGGTGAGGAGATGCTTCCTCCCCCCCATTCTCCTCCTATCCTCTACTCCTCCATCATCTTTATCGCCCTTAAGCAAGTGCTACAAACAGAACCAGAGTCAATGATGGCACAGATTACTCCTACAATACACGACTCGGACATGGACACCATCACCTTGAGCCGAGTGTCCTCGCAAGTCACAAGAGCAATGCAGATATCTTCACTCGGGCCACCTTGTTCTGTTTTAATGGTGTCAGCAGTGCCTGGCTTAGTAGCTTTCGATCAGTGAGGTGGGTGTGTGTGTGTGTGGGGGTTGGTTGCAGGGGGTGTTTCGCACTGCTCTGCAGAGGTGTAACACCCTGCCTGTAGTGTTGTTGTAAAGCACATTAGGAGTGACTGAGGGTGTTGTTATGGTATCATGATGCCAGTCCAGCACTCAGGGGAAGGTGAGAAGGTGTGTGTGTTTGTGTGTGTTTATTCGGGATAATGGCCAGCATGACTTGCCTATTAAAGAGTATTTAAGCACATTTTTTAACATGGAAGTGGGGAAAAAAGGGAAGAAAGACTAAGAGTAAAATTATTCATCTTCTGTGACATGAGGACTTTTCATTAAGGTACAAAAGCTGCTTTAAAAAGAGAAACTCTACTGAAAGTATTGCCTCGTCCGGACAAACCCTGATTGTTTTGGTTTGTGAGCCGCATACATGAATAGATTTATATAAATAAATTAAATTTGTTTGCCACTTGCCTGGGCCTCAGCAGCTTTGCAGAGAAGCTTCGTGATCCATTTGTTCTGCTGTGATGGAGGGATACAGCTAATCATTGTCGACCCTTCTCTCCCTCTCTTTCGGTTTTCATCCTGCGAAGCAGAGGTGCACAACTCTATTTTTTTAGGTCAGAAACCGTAAGGGTTGTAAGTGCAGGTGTAAGGGTAGAAATGTCTGAAATAATTTCCAAACTGAACAAAATGGCAATCTGAGCTAATGTTTGATCTCATGTGCTCACTCAGCATTATTTAGCATCACACTCTGCTCGTCCTTGTCATTCCAAGCTTTGTCATCGAATGAAACCCGCATCCTCTTGAAGGTATGCTTATGTAACATGACTATGGAATGAGGCAAACATGGACCCTCCCTGATGGGAGCCACCACAGGGTGCCACGAGGAGACAAAGCTTTAAAGTAGTTGTACAAAGGAGAAGAAAAACATTGTTTTACCCCAGAGGTGGAATGATAGCACGGTGAAAAGCCCATTTGAAGAAGTAGACCTCATCTGTCACTGGGCAATGGAGGAGGCAGCCATGCAGAAGCCCCCTGATTATAAAGAGATAATTTCATCCAATCCTCCGGTGGTGCTCCACCGCCTTGCCGCCATACTCCACTGCCTTTCATATTTGTTCCCCAGCCTGCATCTCCTCACCCGTTTCGTTTTATTACAGCTCCCACTCAATACATATATTTTAGCTCCCCCTTGAATAAGAGAAGGAAAGCGGGTCTCCCACCCCCGCCTCCCCTCCTACTTCTCATCCCCACCACACCATGTGTCTTTTGTTGTGCAGGAATCCACAGCTCTCAACTTGTTGTGTAACGCCTGCCGTGCAATTTGCAGTAAATTAAGCTCAAGTAAAGCACATAACTGCAGCCATTTCCCCTCTCACGCTCAAAGCAGTAGACAGGATTTCTGTTTGAATCAAGGCAAACAGGATCACAGAGAAAACAAGAAATGATAGCATCTGAAAAGGGCATGTAAATAGGGTGAAGCTCATAACTGCATCTTGTTGTCATTATCTCCACAGAATCTCAGGTTTAATCTTAAATTGGCTCTTGCTAGTCATCATGGATGTAACAATGCAATAGCGTTTCATTTAAACAAGAAAATGTCCGGAAATTAATTTACTCCCTGACCTTGTTGTGTCAGGTTTTCTTTAGAGTTAGTCAGGAAGTAAATAAGAGTAAGTGGACACACGCTTTTACAGGGCAGGAGGATCAGAAGTGTTGTTACAACATGTGTTTAACAGGGGAAAAAACACAGGGGAGGTGAATGGCAGTCCAACCTTCCATTCCCCTCATTTTAACTCACTGCTGGAGGTAAGAGAGATGACACAGAGAGAGAAGCAGGGAGACCACAGAGGAAAGGGCAGGAGGGAGGAGAGAGTCTGAGAGAGCAGGTCGACTTGCTCATCAATAACCACAAGGTCAGACAGGCAGTGCTGGGCTGAGTGGGCCCTGTTAGGAAGCAGCAGCTGAGGATTTGTAGAGCTTGTAAAGGCTTAAAGGAACACCGCTCCGCCTTCTTTGTGCCACTCGCCGAGACTTTGAAGGGCCAGGGAGACACCTGCTGGTGGCTGAAGGGGGCGATGGTCACCAAGGTTCACCTCTCTGTCATCTGACACAGAGAGGAGGGGGGGGGGGTTATTACAGCAGGAAAGTCGACGTATGAGCATGTGTCCTCATGAAACAAGCTTTTCTCTTGGGTGACAGAGGATCCATGTTCACAGTTGTGATGCCAATGTTTTTAAAGATGAGTGATATTCTTAGCTTTAGTCATTTATTGTGTTAAATAATCTTGAATCAAGACAATAAGATGTTTCACAATATCAAACAGGACAATGAAATTTGATCTTATAAAAAGACAATAAGAATCCTAGGGGCTACACAGTGGTGTGGTTATTAGCACCACTGTCTCAGATCATTCATGTTTCTGGTCTGAACCAGCTGGGACTGTTCTGAGTGGAGTTTGCATGCTGTCCCTGTGCGCACGCATCACTTCTCTCCAGGAACTTCAGCTTCGTTTTACAGTTTAAAAAAATGCACATTGGGTTAATTTGCCTCTAAATTCTCACTAGGAGTAAAGTAAGTGATTGCTTATCTCTGCATTAGCTCTGACAAAGACTAGCAACCAATCCAGGGTGTACCCCGCATCTGACATAAGGAACATGTCCCCACATCAGAAAAATGGGGTAGAGACAAAAAAAAATCATTTAACATTTTACAAAGCATTTTAAGCTTAACTAAAGAAACTTCAGCTTACAGATTAGATTTGCTAAAAGATGTAGAAAGCATAGCATTCTTCAAAAAACACCCACAAACTTCCCAACAAAACTTCAGAAACATTTTTAATGAAACATTTTATTTTGTTTTATTCTTTCAAATATACTTCTAGAAACATTACTGAAGGTTATTGGGTTTATATGTATATGTGTGGCACTTATGGGCTACCATACATTTTATCAGTATTTTAATGACTCTTTAAATCAGATTTCTTTATTTAACACATCCATTCAAAGCTGTTTGACCTCATAAATAACCTGAATAATCATCATTTAAATGAGTAGAAATAATATGTAACTTTATAGAAATAACCCCACCACCCCACCCCGTTACAAACATTTTTCAACTTTTGAGCGTGCTGTGATGTTAGAAATGTCAGCATACAGACATTTTCCATCTGTGAAGGCGTTGTGGGGAAAAAAATCCTCAGATGACTGTTTTTCTTTATGAGCTTTCTAATTTATGGAGAGGAATGCACTCATGTGCCCCTCTCTCCTCTCAAGTACAGGCATGAGCAGCTCCAATAGGTAGCATAAAAGCTCTTTAGCCGTCTAGTGGAGTAGATTACTGGCCCTGCCGTTAAATCCAGCTAGAGACCCCTAAGTGAACATTATCAGTATGGTGCAGCATGCTGCCTCCTCTCTTTTTACCCCCTTTCCCCCCACTCCCCCGTCATCTCACAGGTACTTTGTGCAGGGAAATTTCTTACTGTGAGAGCGTAATGGAGAAAGATGGTGTAGGGAGGGAGAAATTTTGAGTGAAAGATGATGTGCCACAGGATGAGATGTCCCTGCAGTAGCCAGTAGACGCAAGGATGGGTGTGGGGGGAGTGGAGGTAACACTTTTCACTCCTCATAAATGCACCTATTAATTCACTAAGCACTCCACTTTGAGTTGCAGGTCGGTGTGAGTTACAGCCGACTGCCGCTTTGTAATATTTATTTGACACTGAATGCAACATTAAATCAGACCCCCAGAGGCAAAACTGATAACCTTTAATGCAGCTTGTAATACTTTCTAACTTGAGATAATCTTATGTAGTATGTCAGATCACATCCCCATTGTTTGCTTCCCTTGAAAAATTATTCCCTCAGATAAAAAAAGACATGAGAGAGATAGAGATAGAGAGAGAGAGAGAGAGAGAAGCGTTTCTATAAGCTGCTGTTCCAGAATCAATAGTGCGCTGTAAGGGGTTTTGTTGGAGGAACTCTTGGAGAGTGAAGGGAGGAGGAGGGGGGATGATATGTGGAGCATGTCTGGGCCCAGGGTACAGATAATTGTTAACCAAAGATTACATAATGGCTAAGTAATGTAAACAGAGAGCCACATGCCAAGTTAATGTTCTCACAGGCCAGGATGGAAGAGCTTCACGCGCTTTTCCCAGATAATGCTGACAGACTGTGAGGCCCTGCACATTACAAGTGAGCCTGTGTCCCTCCACCTCAGTTCATTTTCCCCCCCAGGGCACTTTAAACATGGCCAGACATCCTGTCTTAAGTCTAGCTTGTCCTTTCCAAAGTTGTATAGCTGCGTTCAGGGGCAACCGCCAGGGCTTGTTAAGGGTGTCACAGGAGCTGAGAAGAATGTCATCCTTTGGGCTTTCTGAGGTGCTTGTCACCTGCCAAATCAATATCTCCCTGCTCAGCTCACAGCACACAGCGCCCACACACACACACACACACACACAGTAGCAGCAGCAGCAATAACCTGGTGGTGATGTGATTGGCAGCTTCCATTGGAAGAGTGAAGGGTTTACGCTTGTCTCTGTTTCTGTTGCAGAACTCTCCAGTTTAATGGCTGCCAGGTAGAGGCCAAAGGAAGACAATCAACATGAACTCGATTCCATCGATGGACAGACACATACAGCAGACAAATGACCGTCTGCAGTGTATCAAACAGGTGAGGAAGAGGTGGAGACAGCAGATGTCTCATTTTTTAAAGTATTTGGTGTTATGTTATGAGTACTTGAAACAGAAATCATGTTTCATAAAACGTGACTTTTTGTGTAAGATTATCTTTTTTTGTTGCTTCTGTGATGAATAAGAAAATATCAAAAACTGACTTTTTTTCATTTGTACATTTAAACATTAAATTTAAAAAAAATTTTAGCACCAAAAATGTTTAGAATATGTAACCAAATTGATAAAATCATTATGTTTGCTGTATGGACTTTTTAATCTATATATATTTTTTTATCTAACTACCATTTAGTTTAATAGATACTTTGGTTGAACAATATCTATTTCAGTATTCGTTATACAAATAATGTCAGTAGTCTGAAGAACCCCTCTTTATTTTTTAAAATGGTCTTCAGCAATAGTTTCTTAGACTTTCTGAAGGTCTTTTTAAAGTTTGCTTGTTGCTTCTGCTTGTCCTTTTTAAGATGGATTTTTTTCTTTGTTTTAAAACCCAAGCAGGTATATTCCCATGCACAGTAATATGTTGACAATTTACTTCACTCTGAATCAAAACAATCTTCTGATTATGTTTATTTAAATGGCTTGAATACAGCATGTGCCACTTAAATAAGCATCCACTCACGATGAGAGAAAAGATAAACATCGTCATCCTCAATATGATCTCATTAAGGTGATATTAAGATGCTTTTTCCATGGCTGCATCTTATCGAGAGTTTCAAGAACCTTCATTTATTGGCATTAAATGATGAAATGAATGGTGGCTTAAGATTTTTCAGAGTGTGTGTGTACACACACAGATCCACCATCAGGGTCAGGTTGCTCCTCAGTCGTGCTGTTTGACCACAGTAAAGTGACTAATCTGTTGGGTCTTATTATCAGGACTGGTGTGACTCAGGTTACAGACTGAGGTCAAAGAGCAGAAGCTCCCATCCTCTCCCCCCCTACTATGACCCATCTCCCTCCTTCCCTGCTGACTCCCTTTCAGTCCTTTTGTTCTCCTCTCTCCTCCGTTTACGGCAGGGCAAAACCCAGGCAGAATTAAGCAGACGTACTTGCGTAACTTCGGGCTATGAGCCTCTCCCTTTGATCTGCTCTCTTAACTGATGGTACGTTTTATTTCAGGGCTCTGTGCCGGCGTCCACCTCCCTGAACAGTACTTTTAAAACAATGTATAGAGCTTGTACTTAAACGTGGAAGTGGCAAATTGTTTTGCCCTCGGCAGGGAGTTGGAGAAATGATATGGCAGATAAGAGACGGGGTGAATGTTTGGGAAGCAAACAGAGGGAAGCTCTTACAGTATGTGCAGCGACTGTGCTTTGGTGGTCTTAGGTAATAAACCAGAGATAGGTAAACATTTTCTGTCTTCGGTATGGTTAACTTATTCACTGCAGGTTATTAAATAATTCAACACCAATCCCTTTAGTTGTCATGAAGCTGTGGCTGGTTTGTTAAACAGATTTCATAGACATGGAAAAAGAGTTTGGATCGTATCTAAAAACAGTTCAAATGTTGTGGGGTTAAATGCATTAACCCCACGAGGCAAAAATGTGAACAAATACATCCCAATGTTTGTGCCCAGGGAACCAATACATGGGTAAACATGCCAATTAGAGAGATCCGTGGTGTACAAGGCGGCCTTCAGTCCATCTAATAAATGGTTAACCGTTGGGTCATTTCAAATTGACCAGTAAGAGCCAGCGCCCTGCTAATAGAAGCAGCTTTGTGCTGCAGACAATCAGGGTTTGGAAGGCCCGCATAATAAATACCATTTATGTCCTGCCAATTAGACTAGCAGCAAGCCCATTCAGCCGACCGTCTATTCTCCTCCCCGCACACAAAGATGATCATCAGGGGAGATCAGAACAATTAACTCACTATCTTCTCCCCCCTGCTCCCCATTGTCCAATATCCAAGCTATTAAAATAATTAAGGAAATATTGTAAACCAATCCAGCTGTTTGCTTTAATTGAAAGTGTGCACATGCTGAAATTTGGCATCTAGGAGAAGGTGCAGACATGGAGCAGGAATACAAATGAAGCCTACTCCATTGTGTTGCTGTTTTCTGGGAGATGTGACATGTCTGTCTGACTACTCCCAGCCAGTGCAGCGGACGGGGGAACAAATTGATTTTGTTGCTCAAATGATAAATTACCACTGAGCGTGATGATAAATTGGAGGAAATTGGAATCCGTCAACCTGATTGAATCACGGGTTGAAAGTTAAATCAGAAAATCATTACTGTGGTAATTCTTAAATTACTGTCTTGTTGTAAAATTGTAATAATGTGATTTTGTGAGAGTAACATAACCAAATATTTGATGAGTATCTGGAGGTTTTTTTCTCAGTCCATCACACAGAAATTGAGATTTTTGCCCCAGTGACATCAATGTTTAGGCTTCATGTTGTCAAATTGATTTTTTTATCTTGTTCAGTAGCATCATGTTGATGTTTAACTCAGTGGTATTAATTTGTTATTTCCGGTGCAAAAGTGATAGAGAGGCTTCTAAAAGTAAAAGCATTTGCTTGTTTAACGTAAAAAAAAGAACATAGATGCTGTAAAACAGCTCTAAGATTTCACCACAACACATATTTTTTTAGTGACAGTTTGTGTTTCCTCTCACATCTCAGAATTCCACCACTGTGAATACTTTGGGGGGAAGATGGGTTGCCCGATACTGCTGGTATCTATTTCAGAGACAGTATTTTCCTCTCGCAGTGGGGAAGCCGGTCTGCTGTCAGACTCTCCTCTCAGTGATGCATACAGGGGCTTGGCGGAAACCGTGATCTGTCCTCTCGCTGCAGGAGCCCTCCTTCAGACTCTCACCGTCAATATTTCAAGATAAACTGGAGCCTCTCTCTGCTGCTGCTGAACAGACCGTGCAGCTGTTTTTTGTCTTGCTGTTGTGTTCTTTTCCAGGGTTGATAGTTAGTCTCCGTTAATATGTTTTCTGGGGCGTCGATGGCTGTAGAACAACAGCAGCAAATTAAAAACTGTGATTGTTTTTTTTCTTTTTTTTTTTTTTTTTAATGGAGAGTGGCTGTATTTGCCAGATCGCACGCGCTGTCACTTTCAGTTAGGCTGCAGATGTACGAGTTGTTTCCAGACGTGACTACAGAGAAGGATTGTATCTGAAGAAAGCTCTGCTCTCAGGACGCTGCACGTCCTGTCTGTCTTTGTTTCCCCCTGAACTGGGCTGAGCTTTGACTGCAGACTAAATGTTGGAGTCTCTGTCTCTCCCAGGGGGATGAAGACAAGGGAGCATGAGGCGGTCTCTTGGACACTAGTTTGGGTTTGATTGGTAGTTTTTTGCCAAAGACAGAGGAACATCTGTGGCGTGGCAGTGCCAAGCTCTCCGTGTGACAGCCACACTGGTGGGACCAATTGTTCTGAGTGCAAAGAACAGTAATCACTTCAAGCCCAAGTGGTTGTATGTGTTATTTTTTCCCTTCCTTCTACATTATTCCACCTCCCTCCCCTGTCCTCCCCCTTTCCATCCTCAGTGCTCTGATTGCGTGTGTTGTCTAGCTTCCAGTCTCATCTAAATTTAGCAGCTGTGGATGTGCACGTTTCTCCAGGAGTCTTTATCCACCAGTAGGATTTACATGCTGCCACGTCTTATTCTAGGTTTCCCCCTAACGCATAAAGCAAGTGAGGGAACGATGTCAGACAAAGTATAAAATAAACTACACCCCATCATACACCTCCTGTCAAACGCCAGCTTTATTAAATGAAATGAAAGCATCATCGACCAATTCCTGACCTCTGCTGCCCCCTAAAGAGAAAGCAAGAAATAACCACCACGAGGCAGGGACTGTACCGCAGTCGCTTCCTCCTCTTCCTCTCTCTCTGACAGTGAAATCAAAGCTTGGAGACATATTAAGAAGGCAGCCATTCACTTTAAGCTGACAAACCACTCTATTTACCTTTGATGCTGTGGAGTGGGAGTCCATTTGTTCCTGTTTGGAACAAGTGCACTACAAAGGCTTGTGTGCATAATCTCTCCAATGGCAGCAGATTACTGCAGAGTGGAGGTGGTGACTGTGTGTGTGTGTGTGTGTGTGTGTGTGTGTGTGTGTGCTCCTTTATTTATAAATTGATTTGTATTGAGGTTTGAGAGCTTTTACAGAGGAGATGACCAACCGTGATGAGGAAACAAAGAGAGAGGTTCATTTTTCTGCTTTCCTTTGCCTCTCTGGAATAAGGCAGACAACGGGGTTCATGAGTTAGCTGATGGCTCCAGTGAGGGAATAAACATAAAGAAGCGCCTGTGGGTCAAGGAGCCTGCTGTCAGATAAAGTCACAGCACAGCCCAGGGCCAGTTGGTGGAACAAGCGCTTCCTCGTCTATTCATGCAGCCATGCGGGGAGATTTATTGCACTCAGTGGCTAAACGTGCATCAGAAACATGCAGCAAAGCGGACGTCTGACTGGAACTCTTCAGTGCTCGTGCTTAAAAGCATACAACATGGTTAAACCACAGTGTTTCATTTCAGATTTTGGGGGGAAAATATTTTGTTTTCTATAGTTTTAAAACGAACTAAGGAATAAAAAGATCTTTTTTGAATCGTTACAAACTGAACAAGGAGAAACTATTGAGCAGATTCATTCACAGGGATAATAATATTACAGTAACAGAGGGGTTGTTTTGTGAATGCTGCCTTCACTGCTGCTTACTACAAAAAAGTGAATAAATGATAATAATTGTCATTTCTTATGTGACATGTGTGGTTTTCTTGATACAGCTTGTTTTTTTTAAAAAAAAATCATTTCCCTTTTATTTTCTTCTTTCAGCACTTACAGAATCCAGCAAATTTCCAAACAGCAGCAACCGAGCTGCTGGACTGGTGTGGCGACCCCCGAGCATTCCAGCGGCCCTTCGAGCAAAGCCTGATGGGATGTCTGACAGTAAGTTTCCAGCCTCTCTCCGCTGCCTCTGTCTCACATGCTGGAGGTTCAAGGACGAGGAAAAGAGCCGCCGAAGCAACTGCTGAGTTGGCTCTTTCTGAAGCTCCCTCAGGGAAGCAAGAGAGCTAGCGTTTAGCTTCCTGATCTTCTCTGAGGTCACTGAAAAAGAAAAGTGCACTTCACTCTGGAGATAGCACCACTCTTTTCCCTGATTTCAGAGACAGCCTAAGTCTTAGCTTTTGAATTTGTGAAACAGACACAAAATGGGATCAGAAAGCATCAGTGCTTGAAAATATGTTTTAAACAATCCTAAATATTTTTTAATGATGTAAATTCAGAACAAACCATCAATGGACCAATGACTGGACGGCAGGTATCACTTACTCATCACCTGGGCTGTAAAATGTAAGACCAAAATGTGAGCTGCACCTGAAAGGAGTGAAAACAAACAGAAGTTTGTACTGCAGTGATGCTTTTGATAATGTCAGGAATAAGAAAGCGGCAAGCTTAAAGGAAAAGAAATCATCATGAATCAGATGTAAACAAATCACCTTCAAAACACAAAAAGAAATTTGCAACACAGAGTTACCATAGTAACAGGGATATAAGCAAACATCCTTTTAATGTGATTAAACCTAGAATCTTTGAAGAAAATGTCACACAATGTATATAATTTAGTAAGACATAAAGAATAAGAAGCAAGTTCTTGTTTTTTTCTCAACATTGGTGCTAAAAAGACTTTTTGCATCTTTTTATGTACTTTGCAAAGTGTAAAAATATATTTGAATGCATTTGTCCAAGAATTAGTTCAACATTTACGGAATAACTCACCGCATCAGACATAAAAACAGAAAGCTGGAATCCACTTAGATTCTTTTTTTTTCTCAGTTGTGCAACATCACAGCGATATACTGCTGAGCTGTAACTCAATCAGATCTAAGACTCATTTAGGAAACCTTCTTCAACTAAATGTGTTTTTTAATAAATTTGTATACACCTGAAGAAGCTAGAAACCTAAAAGCAAAACTATTAGAAAATGAAAAACTTTCTGGATTTATGAAAGATTACTTTAACTACGTTTTTAGCAATGTTTTATTAAAAAAATAATGAAAGTAACTGTTTTCTTTTGGTTTTTGTTGTTTGTTTTTGGATAAAGTTTGATGCAACTTTTGTGTTTCTCCATATTTGAAAAGTAAAAACTCACATTTGTCTTGTCAAATGATAATGTTTCAATATTAGATAATTCTCCTTCATGGCCTGATTTGTACATTTTAAAGCGTTTCAGTTCACACTAGAAAGGTTTGGATTGGTCTCATACATATTGCGAGATGCAAAGCATGTGTTTGCCTTATGGAAGCCAAACCCACCACAAGTCCACAGAATGTGTACAATTAAAGCCCTGAATAACCATCTAGCAGAACGTCTCTCACGAGTGTAGATTCTAATTAGGCAGCCTATACTTGTATTTTTTTTTCCTAATGGGAGATTTCTATAAATAACGGCCAACTATACACTGTTTGGTGTCACGTTGAGACTATATTTAAAGAAGATAATGACACGGTGTAGGCAGCAGCCTTAAGCTGTGATACCCCAGGTCTTGTCTTGCAGGGAGACAGCAGGACGGCTGCTATGAAAAAGCAGGCAGGGCGTAAAATCTAGTTGGGGTCATTGGTCCAAACAGGCATCAGTATGTCCTAAAGGTCTCCATGATGTGAGCGGCTCTCTTTGAGCTGATAATGGCAGAGGTAAATCAAAGCAATGCATAGGACATAAGGGTGATTTACATCGCCTCCTGTGGCATGTTGATGTTTCTCTTAATGTTTCCTCTCGGTGGGTCATCGCTGCACTGGAGGCCACATTTTCTCCTCATCTTTCTGTCAAGCAACCCATATGGAACTGATAAGCGAGTAGTGAGCTGGATCTTTGATGCAGCCAGGGTTGTGCGGAATCTGGGAACGTGTTAAAGCAAAATACTAAATCCTTCGATGAGTTAAGCTGTCAGCTGTTATTCAATAGCTTTTTAAGTCAAAGAAAAAGCATCAAAGATACTTTTTGTGTTTGTTAGAATTAAGCTACATTACATATACAAGCTGTGAGGGAAATAAACTCCATGTTAAAATGCAATATTGTCCTGACACAGAACTGCATGCTGTTGTTGTTTTCAGGTGGTCAGCCGTGTAGCAGCACAACAGGGCTTTGACTTGGACCTGGGCTACCGGCTCCTGGCCGTGTGCGCTGCCAACAGGGACAAGTTCACTCCAAAATCAGCAGGTAAGACCAGAGTTTTTCTCCAATGCCATATCAGGCCATCTGGCCATGCTGGCCTTCTCCGCCTCAAAGTTTATATCTGCATTCTTGGCCGCTTTTCTCGAAAGCCACTCCATCGCTGCTGGAGTGTAGGTGCTCTTAGAGATGCCAGGCTGAACTGTATTATGCAGAATTTCCAATACTGGTTGGTCACTGATACTTTAAATTTATCTATCTAACTTCTTTTAATTGTTTGATTAAAACAAAACAACAAAAAAAGCTTAGATGGTTTCAGAATCCACAGTTCGACTTGTTGCCTTCCGTGTGGTTTTAGATAGAGATTGCAAAGCAGAATGTTCCATCTGGCATGTTGGATGAAAACTTGTCATCAGCGGTGATGACTTCCTTCTTTTATGCCGCTCCATCATTTGGGGTACGGTGATGGATTGCTGGGACAGATGTAGGCTGTTAAAAGTTGTTTTCAAGCAGAGGGAAGGCACACTGAAAAACTGCCTGAATGAAGATGTATCGACTGTCAGCGGCTCGGAAGATAACCGAAATATTTTGTGCTCTTTTACAGTTTGTGATTTGTGGTTTCCACCTGTCTCAGGTTATGAGGAAAGCTCAGTTGTGCAATTGCTTCGATGTGCTTGGCCACTCCGCTCAGGCTTCTGAAGTCATGAGTCAGAGCCACATAATGTTTATATTTTCACTTGGGCTTACCTCTTTCTGATTTATGTCTTTATATGAGGCTCCAAATCACGCTGCTATGTCGACTATGGGTGTGGATTCATTCCCTCTCTGCAATTAACTAACACCACCAAATGTTCTAATTCTACTTAATGCTTAATCAAATCTCAAATCCCACTTTATGGGCTTAGATAAGATTGCCAATTGATTCTCTGTCTGGATAATTTCCTGAAACAGTAGTCATTTGGAAAGCCAAAAGTTCTCTAGGCAAAATCCCAAAGTACATTTCATAGATAATTATGTACCTGTAAATGCATGAATGTTTGCGGAGGAAGCTGCAGCCAAGCCATCGTCCTGCAAAGCTCCCAGAAAGCCTTGGAGCAGAGGCCTCAGTTAAGGAGTTTGTTAAACCGCTGATAAAGCCCTCTCTGGCAGCCAGGGGGAGATGGCTCTTAAAAGACTCTCCCACGGGGCCTCGGAGGCTGGATCCTCTCTCAAGACGTCCAACGGGAGTGTTGCTAAGCGGCAGAGGAAAGGAGCCAGTCACGTGATGGGAACAGGATGGCAGCAGCAAGTCATGCATCCAAAACCACAGAGACAAGTCAGTTTAGGCAGAATAAAGTTGTGTAAGCCTGACATTTATCTATTTAGGTTTTAACTGAGTCAGAAAGCAGATTCAGATTTTCTAACGTCAGATCAGATATGGCATCTTTTTTTCTTTCTTCTTTTTTTTTTAATTAGTCCTCACTCGTTCTGGTTCTGATCCGTAGCGTAGTTGAGCTATTACATCCTGAACTTTGAAGAAAATGTAGCTGGGTGGGAAATCAATGTTCGCAGCCAACGTACAGCTGGAACAGGTTGACAAATTGATTAATTATGGGATGCCTCGAACGATTTGAGGTATGAATTTGTTCTTTTTTTCCCTGAAAGAAGAATCTTTTGCAGGATAAAACAAAACAGAAATAACTTCATTATCAGAACCTATTGATTTTATCAGGTGGCACATGTAGGGAAGGTGTAGCAGTTTAAATATTAGAATGATGATTGGAAATTAATTCACTCCTACTTCAACATAGGGTATAATTCATCTAATTGTACTGCTGATCTGTTTTAATGGATACACTCACAAATTGGAGGCCCTCTGCCTTTTTTTTCTTGCAAGTGGCTGTCAATACTGGAGCAGAGTTTGGGGGAGGGGCATTTGTCTGTTTGTAGTGACCTCTTTGTGAATGAGATTAGCCTGCTCTATTAATCTGTGATTACTTAGACTGTCCAACTGCAGGGCAAAGCTTTGCAGGTGGAGCTGTGGCAAATTCAAAGCAGGGGGATCACTCACTCAGTGTGGATAAACGTATCAGAGCAGCCCTTCTCTGTCTGTCCATCACAGAGGATACACAACAAACCCTGTTAGACTCATTTTATGAGTGTCACACCCCTCCTGGAGTTAGAGAGCATAGACAAAACTCTTCATCACAATTTCTTCTGCTGGAGGGTCAGAGCGGCACATTCCCAATTGTTTTCGCCTCAGCGAGCTCTTGGAATTCCTCAGCTCTAAAGAGTGAAAGGAGGCACCAACTTTTAAAAGAGAGGAGGAGCTGAAGTTTCCCAACTCCTCAAACCACTCATTGTCACATGGAACAAACGCCTGGTAAACCAGCCATTCAGCAGATAATTAGTTCTCACTCTTGTCAGGCCGGGTTGTCACTGCACTGGTTTTACACATTTTCAGATCCGAATCATAGATGTTGTTGGTTGTAGTTACTGATAACAGTGTCGCCATTGGAAGAAAACAAATGAAATGGGTTTTTGTTCTTTTGTTTCATGGTGTTTTGTTTGTGTGAACGTGGGCGTTTTTAAGGTGTGGCATCAAGAGGCAGTTTGGCGGTATTCTAACCTGTTAAAGCCTGAAAAAGAAGGAGCCAGAGTGGGAGGAGATGTTGCGTTTGTTTGCTGTTCCAGACAAAGGCAAGGCAGTATGGCCACCTGCTTAATACCATGTGTGATAATAGCTAAGTCTAGTTATTTTTTTGTGAAACTACCCAAATGCCAAGTTTGTCTAGTTGCCTTCTTGATTTAGACAAAACTCAAATAACCTCTGCATTACAGGAGTAACTACAATTAGAATAAAACGTTAAACGTTATGAATGTTTATGGAATGGAAATGTTAACTAAAAATAGCGAAATAACATATCCATAATATTTTTTGTTATAAATTTCAAAGAAAAAAATTGCTTGAAAATCTCCAGCATACAACCTGTCACGACAGAAAGGGAAAGGTCCAGCAGCTTCACGTCGATGGTTGATGGAAACATTCTTGGATTCTTGTAGAGTTGGGCTGTACTCTTATGTCAAGTATTGGTTAAATGAGAAGCTAACACCTAGTAAAAGTTCTTCAGTTGTCACAAAATGCTTTCTTAATGACAAAACTTTAATATGTACAATTTTGAAGAACACAGAAAAAAATAAGTGATAATAATTGCTGGTTTTAAAGTTTTTAAATTCCAAGTTAAATATGTTAAGATATTTCCACAGCAGGATTTATCCAATTAGATTTTTAGTTACTGCAGTTGTATCTTATAAGATTCAGATAAGGACTACATTCCACTTTGCATGTTGAATATTTTTTTATCTATTAGTCTTTTGCAATACTAATCCCAAAATTTTTTATATTCTGGCAACAATCTAATTTAAATGAATTTCACAACCCTATAAATGGACGCAAATATTGTGTACATTTTCTCTAATCTGTGGGTATCTGCAACATGGGTGCAACATTTCTCCAATTTTTTTACAGTGTGCATCAACATATAGTTAAGCTTCGGCTTTAAAGAGAAAATACCTGAAGTCTAAAAAGTTGTCTAACATACGTAAATGCAGATTTAAAACTTTTAAGTTGAAGAGATATTCCCTTTGTTAAATACAAGGTCTGAAAAGTTATCAACTTTGCTTTGATTTGATATTTCTTTAGCATTTCCTTAGACATGCAAGTCATTATTTTGAAAATGCGTGTATTTACAGCTGCACATCTGAGTGGTTTGGAAACTTGGATATCTGATGCGTTTTAAAATAAAGTAGAGATGACTTTGCACTGTGGGCTTATTAGCTTAAAGGCCTTGTGTGTGAAAATATGTGCACCTGATTCTCAAAAATCCTTTGCGATCACTGAAGTCTTCCAACCAGAAGTAGTAGCAGCGTTGCAGGGCTGTTAAGTCGCCCCTGCACACATAGCTGATAGTAATACCAGAAGAGCAAACACAGACAGGAGAGAGCTGAGATAAGAGCTGTTGAGCTGCTTGGCCCTTCCTCCCATGTAGCTGTTATTATGTCTATAGCAGCAGGAAGTGATTGGTACCATCTTCAGCCACTCCATATGGCTCTGCTGAACTGAAGTGACAGTTTGCATGTTAAATCTAATTTGCATTGGGCCTTATGTCTCTTATTACATGCTTGTTTTTGTATTAAAGCCACAGATCAGTTGCACTAACTAGACACCTGAATTGACTTGGTGCTTGTAAGTGGGACTGTTTTTGTTTGCACGTGACAGAGGGAGGTTACAGCCTCAGGTGGCATGTAGACCCACAGTTTACATGTTTTATAGCTGTGTAATTATTTATCAAAAAGCTTACAGCGGCTCGTGTGCGCTAAAAGACAAATATTGTCTAATTGGCCCCTCCTCTGACACCAACCCTCTGTGCATCAGGAAGCCACAACATGCAGCCTCCCAAAACCCACCCCCTCCCTCTCGTCCTCTTCTTCCATGCCCCTTAATTACATTGACTAGTTTGATGGATTAAGTCGACTTCATGCAAAGCCAAGGTATGGTGGCAGAAATCAGCATTTCACCTGCACCGTTTCTGCGACCACATTTGGACTCGTAGTGCATCTCCCTTTGCATCGACGGTGCTTGAAATGAATTGATTGAGGCTTCTTTTACTCGTTGCTCTGGATGCAGGCCAAGACACAGGCTGTCTAGCACATTAGGCACCACCCCTCTTTGCAAGTTTGAAATGTGAGCTGCCTGCATTTTTTTCCCTCCCCTCTTCTCCTCTCCCCTCCTGCTCTCCCTTCTGGCGAAGTGGCTGTGGCTGCTTCTGTGTGATGTGTGTATTGGGAGAGCAAGCAATGGATCACTAGACAGAAAAAGAAGATACATCAATAACAGCTGCATACATCCGAGGTGAGGAGATAAGCATTTGGTTCTCTCCCTCTTTGCTTCTCTGCCTGTCCTCCCACCCCCCCTTCTGTCCCCCTCCTCCTCACCTCCCCTACACCCTCCCTCTCCCCCTCCTGTCTCTGTGTTTTAACCCTTGCTGCTCCAGACAATTATTTGTAAGGAATACCTTCTTGTCTGACCACAAACCTGTATCCTCTTCTTCTGCTCATGGCTGTTAGCACCGTATGAAGTTTCTTTCTTTTTTTTCTTTTTTTTTGTTTTGTTTTTTTTAACAGCTCATCCCTGTTTTGTTTTTTTTTTTTTCCTCTCGTTGTCTCAGGGGTATTTGTTGCTTGAGTGCAAAGAAGCCGGTGGCAAGTACAGCAGGAGCCCATTAGCAGTGACTCCATCTGTGATTGGTTTTGCCTGCGAAACGGAGAGAGCAGCCATGAATAATTGATGTGTATTGTGCAGTCAGTCACTGGACACGCAGGGAGAGAGGAGAGGAAAACGGAGAGAAGCTGCTGCCCTAAGACACCGGGGGAAACGAGGAGGAAGAGGCAGGAAGGAGAAGAGGAAGGGTGGGGGGGAGAGGAAAAATGTCATAAGAAAGAAAGAAAAGGTGGGAGGGATGGAGAGAAACAAGAGATAGAGCTTTAAAATAGCTGCTGGCTTCAGTAGTGCAGAGATTAAGGCTGCCCCGCATCGCCTTTGTTCTGCTGTTGTAGATTCATGCTCAAAATGTTTCTTGACACATGAGCTGCTTGTGTTGTGTTTAGTGAGGAGTGAGAAATAAGCAGGAGCAATACTGGAGTTAGGGTGGTTGAAATGCGGGTGGCATTTTAGACATGGAGCGAGGACTGAGGAGGAGTCTGCTACTGTGAATAGGACAAGGTTGCAAAGCTGTGAGCTGTCAAAAAGGAGGAGGCGACAGATAAAGAGGAGTTTGGAGGAGGGAGGAGAGGGGCTTTCCATTGACAAGATTCATGCTGCTCTTCCTCCTGAAAGGAACTTAACTTTATTTTACCCCAGGGGGTGGGATGGTGGGCGGGGGGCAGATGGAGGTTAATTCCTGCATTGGTGGGAGCATGCAGGCACGCACCCAACCACGTCTTGAGCTAACGGAATGTGGTTTGACAGTATGACGAGCGCCTCACAGCGCCCGGCCTGATGGAGGTGCAACAGCTGACTGCTGCATTTGACCCACTTACAGCTCACACAGAAGGGGTCAAAATGGCCTTGATTATCTCTCAGAGTTGCTCTGACCTACTTGAGGGAGTGTTTTCCGCGAGGCTCCAGGCAGTTTATCACACCCACTCCCTTCGGTGCCACACAACGAAAGCAGCCGGGTTGTATGCGCAGATTTCCACACTTTGCACGGCATTCCGATGAGCTAAGCTAATGTTAACTGAATAAACAAAAGCAACAAGTTTTGATGTAAGATTTGTAAATGCTTGAGGTTGTCCGTCATTAAGAAAAAAGATAATTACGTTGATTGCAGAATGGTGTTGGCGATATTCACTCAGTTGGTGCAATTACCCATGAAGCACTATTCTCTGTGATGTGGAGCTGTTGGTTTTTCTTCACTAAGGAGGCTAAGATCCTTGTTTGGGCAATTATTCAAATAATTTTTCCATCTACAAATCCCAACATGCTAAGACAGAGGAGATTTTTGCAACATGCAGTTTTTGTCAGGCTAGCTGTGCAGAACTCCTCTTGTTTCAACTATTGATTACTTTAGTTTTGTCATTGTCAATGAATCTCTTTGTCTTTGCATTGAACATGTTTATTTCCCCCACCAAGTTGTAAAACTACACTGACCTTTTCCTTGTGATGCCTTCCAGTGAAGTCCCAAAAAATAACACCATGTTGGAACATACTAATTTCTTATGCCGTTTGTATACTTGTCATGTGTCTGTTTGTTTGTTATTTAAATAAAAAGCAATGACAAGATGCAGTTTATTTATACCTCTTATGTTGTGATCCTTTGGTTAAACCTAGAATGAGAATTTGTTGTAGCTTATGTTCTGAATCATAATTTGAGTCCAAGGAGAAGAAAAAACATGGATGAATTTTTTTAATGTGTGTGTTCCATCCATGGCTTTTCTAAAAACATTGTTAGATTTTTAGATAATTTGGGTTCTAATGTCCTTAAATGTACAGGAGTCAGATGAGAAAGTGGATCAAGGAGAGGCTAGGACGGAACTTATAGGCTGGCATCTTTTGAGGAGCGGCTGCTATGCTAGTTGAGCTACACATTGCACCAACAGGACCATTCAGCAACAACAAAACCAGTTATTTTGTCATCTTTCCATCTTGTGTTTTTGCTCCTGAAATGCAATATGTCTTTATGACAGTTTGTAACCATGCTGTTCTGATCTGTTGCCTCCACTACCAGTGAAAACTCCGCCAGTAAAGTTTGCACATTTTGGTACTGATCCTATACCAAATTAATCCAGCAATCCAAGTATTGCCGATACCGATGTGAGATTTATGCTTTTAACCTTAAATTTCACAGTCATTTAATAATTTTAAATGAACTGAGTGCTGAAGCAGACATGAAATTGTGCTGTAAGAGAAACTCTGCTGAAAGAGCTAGTGTTTATAACTAATGTTTGCAAAAACAGGCAAACTGTCACACCAAACATTCTCTGCTCCTGTTAGCTCACATGCAATCTGTTAATTTCTATGCCTCTTCAAGGCTACATGACTGGAACTTAATTCATCTTTCACTACTCATCCCTGCTGTTATCCATATGGTAGCAAATATTGACATGTCACTTAATTTAACCTCATTAATTGTGCAGATAAAGAGCTTTTTGTACAGTGAGGATTAGGCTCATTAGTTTATGGATGAATTATAACAATTACATTCTGAACATAATCATCTAAAACAGTAACTAATAAGAAAACAGTTTTAGCGTTTATTGCAGGATGATATGAGGGGCAGAAATGTTAATAATGTTCACATTTTCTGCTTTTCAATGAGGCTTTTAAGTCTCAGTGTCCCCAAATGTTTGAAAAAAAGATGCAAGTTCAAAATCACTGTCACATACTGAGTATACCTGCACTCATAAACACCTGTTTACCAAACCCAACAGGCATTCAAAGACATCCATGTTCATTTAGGTAAACTCCCTTGTAAATGAGAGTGAAAATCTCAGTGGCACTATCTGTATAAATGAAGGTCCCGACTTGGATACAAGCCATGTGTTAAAATGCTGCAAATCTACTGATTTACAACTAATTGCCAACAGTGTGCCCTCACATTGGACTGTTTTGACAACCTGTTGTGACATCAGATATGTTTTTTACTTTGTTGCTTAGACATTTAACACAGCAATGGATATAACATGTCAAGACTATGAAGACGTTAGGTGTGTTGTTTTGCATCTGGTGTAATGCACACCAGTAGTTTTTTTGTTGTTGTTGTTGTTGTTTTTATCCAGCTCATCAGTGTGTTGTTTCTTGAATTTCTTTGGTTATCATAACCCTGGGTGGCAGGGGATATGAGCGTAATTTTAGTCAGACTAATTTTATCAATGTGTAAGGAAATAAGCATAAAGGAGAACAAGATGCACTATGAATTTAATTACTAGAATAGAACACAATAGATTCCATTGTTTCAGGAATCCTGAATAAACTTAACATTATTTTCTAAAGTCTACTTACTAAAAGGCCAATAAATATTCAGTATCATAATAATCTAATTTTGAATTGTGTTTAAATTTCATTATTCACACTTGGCACAAGTATTTATCATGAAGGAGCTTTTCATTGAGATCCTTGAGCTGTTGCACATATGGAAGTCTCTAATGAGCCTAGAGGGGTGCCAGGACAAGATCCCAGTTCCTTTGCCATCTTTTTCCACTGTTTCTATTTTTTTAAAAGCTTGTCTTGTCCAGTATTAAAGCAGGCAGAACGATAGTCTGTCGGCTGTGTCATGCTGAGCTAATTTGCTTTGTCAAGAGGAACTACATTTATATATGTATATACAAAGGAAAAGTGCTTTCAGATTGTTATTTAGTTGATTAGCCTTTAGATTAGCCATTTTGAATGGGCATCAAACTAAAGTTTTGTCTCAGTTATGTCATCAGTGTGTGCAGTTTTTAACCTAAGCTTTTCATTTCCATTGCAACACAAAGACGAGTTGGTTTTTAACTTGTTGAATCTTTTTGGTAGGTAAAGTGCAAAATGAATAGAAATGGTTTGTTTCTTGCCAGTAAAAACTACAGTACAAAAACCTACACTTAAAAAGGGTTACTATAACAGAAACTGTACATCATATTTGGAAAAGCCAACTATGAAAACTATTAAACTTAACCTCAAACACTTGAACCCAGAGTATTTTAAGCTTCTGACTTAATGATGAGGATTTGGAAGCAGTTTTGCACCCAATAAGCTTAAAGTAACAGAATCAGGCATAAATTAAAACACTCAAGACTGAAGGTTGGTTTTAGAGATGTTTAGCTCTAACACATGAGGAATTAAGCCTCAGCATGGGGTAAGAAACACTATTTTCCACCTTTTTTGCCTTAACAGAAACACTGAATGGCGTGGCCTGATTTTAATGAAGAGATTTGCTGCATGTGCCAGGAGAGAGTTATGTTTTAAAACACTAGTTTTCTTAGTAGGCAGTTGGCCCCTTCATAACCATAAAAAATAAAAATGACTGTTGAATTGATGAGATCTGCATAAATCAGCTTGAGATTGTGGCGTATATTGCAGAGTTCCTGCCATCATTCAGTTAGCACTGAAATGATTTCTTTAAAGGGTTACTGTAATGATCGACATCAAAACTCTGGGCGTTCAGATTCTTTTTGAAGATAAATGTATAAGGGTGCCCTGACACTTGCACGATTCTGTGGCATGCACTGACATGACTTGAGTCACGACTCGAGTCGTGTCAGTGCACAAACTAGTTGTAAACTGTGAGTGCGTGACATGTCGGCACAAGAATTTTGAAATGTTCAAAATTTTGGTCAAGACAAAATTTTGCCACTGGGACGTGAACTATGTGGTCCTGAAGTCGTTGGAACGATGCAGCAGGATGGGTGCCAGTGCACACCAGATATAGGCATCTTCTCTTCTCTGCAATGACTTTGTCTCTGGCATTCAGTATGTTCCCTCTTTCACAGCCAATTAAGAAAGTATCTGGGGTTGGGGAGGCCCCCTTTTTATATGGGATGCCCAAGTCGAAACAACAACGTCCAAATTACACAAACTCTTCGTGCCAATGCGGGAAGTGCGTAAACTATGCGTAAAATATGTGCAATCTATGCAAACTCATCGGGTCAGTTCATGTCAATGCAGACACTGATGGGCACGCATTCGTGAACTATTTGTGAACTCGTCATGAACTATGCGTGAACTAGATGTCAACAATGCGGGAGCCTCCTAGTTCGTGCCCCAAAAGTGTCAGCCTACCCTTATCTTTAATAATAATTCTGATTCTGGATTCCATATTTTTCATGTGTGCAGATATAAATATTTGCATCACAAAGAGTTTGGCTAGATATATTCATTACAATCTGAATGTTAATGTAGCAGCATGGGTGGGCAGTCTAAACATCTCAGAAAGTACAAATCTGTGGTGTTTTCCTCTGTTGCTTATGCTGCTTCCATCCACATGGCCACATATGTTTGTGGCCTCCGTAAAACCTTTTTGGCACAAATCCAACCGCCCCCTTCTTTTCCGCGATGGATGGATATGGCACGACATTGTGGCCATGTGGTCAGCAGGAGGCTGTATTTAAGCCGGGGCAGCTCTGAGATGGGTCATAAAACCCAGCCAGCAAGTCTGGCTCCCTGTGAGGCAACGGGCCTAAGCACTCATTGACAAGACTCCAGCATCACTGACTTCCCAGAGAGAGCAGCAGAGGGAATAATGCAGGAAAGAAAAAGATTACATGCAGACAGGAGGCAGTTCACTGGTCTGGCTGTTAAAAACTGTTACCTTTAATGGTTTCAGTCCACTGCTAAGCTTTCACTCTGATGCTAAGTTACAGCCATAATATTCTCTTCATTGTACTTCACAAAGCTTTTGAAAAAGCATCAGTGCAAAATGCCATAATCTGAGTCATGACTTAAAAACCTTGTAGACTAAGACATTTGATAAACTGTGCATGCCATGCCTGGAAGGGTGAAGCCCTGAAGGCTTTGCGTTTCTGAGTTTACACGTAAATATTCTTACGTGGATGAAAAAACATAAGTTGCCACAACTGTAAACCGCTCTCCTCCCTAGATGCCACGATGGACATGGCATTGGTTGGACTGCCATAAGCAACTATTTATTTGTGTAGTTTTTCACATATCAAAAAGGGAGTCCTGAAATTCTGGGAAACCCACATGAGGCACATAAGTGAGGAATTCTTTGGCTAATACTGTTTGTTTTGCGCTGCCTGTTAGGTGCTTTCAGTAACCAAGGATACTGGGGCTCCCTAGACTCTCTCTTATTTTAATTGACTTTGGCCTGCAGGAGGCTTGTGTCCATTCAGACCTTTCTGGGCAGACACAGAGAAAAGGGGAGGAAGGGAGGGAGGAACAGAATGTGAATAGAGCCCCCACAGAAACTGAAGAGTGCAGCCCACTAGAGCTGTTCTTATTAGTTTGCTCATACTCTTTGTTCTCCTTTCAGCCCTTCTGGCTAAATGTCTTCCAACAAGCCGTTTGGGGGTCATGATTCTTGACGAGGGGTTCACAGCAAAACTTGAAAGTCATTGTTACAGTTAGTGTGGGGAATAAGTGGGGAAGATGGGATGACGAGGTGTGTGTATGGCCGTTGGCCACCAAGCCATGTGGGACGATGCCAGGTGGGAGTCCAGGGTTGACAAGGGAGCAGGTGTCTATGAAATACAGAGCAGCGAAGAGGGGTGGGGTGGATGAGGATCGTAAGAGCTTTTGGCATCTGCCTTACCTGCTGCCTTCCCTGCCATGCTCTGCCAGTAAACAGAGAGAAAAGACGGAGGCAGAGAATGAAAAAGACAAAGAGGAGAGGAAAGCGTTTTGGAGGAGGCAGCATGTGTTGAGTTGGCCTTTGTCCTGGGAGCCATTCATGTCATGTTTTTATATTGGTGCAATGGTCCCCATTCATCGCAGTTGGACTGGTTGTGTTTTATTTGATTTCTGCCTTCTTGTCAAACTCCAGCAAACACTGATCAACACAAGCAGGGAAATACTGAATTTCTGCTACTGACATCCCCTCTGGAACAGTAAACGTGTATTTTCACCCAATGCTTATCACAGTAAATCTTTGAACGCCTTTTGAGTTACTTTGAGTGACAGCTGGTGTTATTGTGCCACTGACTTGATTTGATATTAACCAAGTTAAATAAATATATTATAAATAAATACACATCTTAAAATATATAAATACACAACTTAAGGAACATACAAAATTTCAATAATTTAAGTTTTAAATAGTTTTATGAGAAGGGTCATTGGGATTTTGGCTCAGTGTTACATACAAGAATTATATTCAGCTTTACATCTGTAGCCTGACAAATACTGGTCAGTTATGGCTTTGGTTTTAATTTATGCAAACGGTTGTTTGAAAAGCAAAATATATGCCAAAAATGACCAATTTGAAACACTGTCTAGCATTAGAGAATGATTAGCTCCGAATTAAAAAAAAAAAACAACATTTTTGAGTATAAAAATAAAAACGTATCCCACGGATTTGAATTAGATACTCTATATCTAAGTACTCTGCCGTTACCCACCCTCCCATTGTAGCAGCTTTGGGCTACAGTGCAGATATAAAGTAGATCAAAATCACACTCAAGAACTTTCAGAACACACTATTAGTACAAAAGAGCATAATTAGCCTCAGGCTAACACTAACACAAATTGTGTACCAAGCTCATATTTCTCACTGTCATAATAGAATAATAGAATACTTAACTTGTTTAATTTTCAAAAATACATATATATATATATATATATATACATATAGGGTCACTTTTAAGCAAACCATTATTTAACCATTGCATTTATCTCTCTGCTTGCCGCCAGTATTTCTGGTGGGAGTGGGAGGCAACATTACATTATCATTGGACAGAGCATTGAACAACTGTCAGGGATGCAGTCCATGTCATTTGTCACGTCCCCCGCCCCCCAACGGCTTTATGACAACACACGAAGCTGCAGGCGCGGCTACTAAGCCACCCATCTAGTTACAGCAGATGCGTCTAACGCCACACTACATGGGTGACCATCAGGTCGGGCAGCTGAGCACCAGAATATCAATACGGCTCAGAGACTATCTACCAAGCTAACGGGATCACTGTTCTCATGGAAACTCCTCTATGCTGGGGAGACCAAGTAAACATGTTAAAAAGATGCTCAGTGGCACTAAACGCCAGTTTGATTCACTCCAGATTGTACCTGAGATGATCGTCTTTAGTTTTGGCTCTTCTCAGGAGGGGGACAGATGAGTCTATTGAAGGGGCCGTCTGTGGGAGGCGAGGAGAAGAGAAACAGTAATCCCATTGTGTGCATCATCTGCACTGTCTTGAGAGTTGTTCGTGTGTGGGAGGAGGAGACTGCAAGGAGTAACGAGTTGGCTGCTCCTCCTCTGTCATGTGAAACCTGAAGTTTATCCTCTGAGTCAATGACAGTGTATCTCCTTTAAATAGGCTGGTTCTCATAGGAGGTGATAATTCTGCGTGGTGATAAGGCCTTTATCTAATAGTACGATATAATAACTTTTCTTTGAGTGGTGCTTTCTTCTTTTATTATTTGCCACCCCCCCTCTTTTTCTCTCAGATAGTCGATGTATTGACATTTCTCTGCTCTGCTTGTTTTTGTCCTGCAGCTGTTAATGTCAGCCTTGGTGTGAAACGAGAATACCGTTGTCTTAGCCAGACGGCCTCACGATGGCACAGCGAGGGGATAAATTGCAGAGACATGTTTATCAACATCAAGGAGTGCAAGTTACCCCTTGTTGGAAGAGAATAATGGGTCCTAATTGAGCTGTAACATGCTGGCTGGTTGCCAGGCCCTTGAATTGAAAACTCTCTCCATCAGGAGAGGGTCGGACGAGAGAGAGGTTGCTGTTAAAACACTGCAGGACGTTTTAACTTAGATGTGGAACTCATAAACCTATTAACCACATTTGGATCCGGTTGTCTTTAATTGAAAGTAACTTACAAATCCGTTCATCCACCTGAAAGTGTGATGTTTTTAGTTGTAGTGCACCTGAGCAGTCTTTTCTGTCAGCCGAAGCACAGCCGTGTTAAAGTCGGATCAATTCTCTGGAGGAGCAGCCTGTCTCCTGGCACCTGCCTCACCAAGAGCAGGCGGGAGGAAGGAGGGGAGGGGAAGAAGAGGGAGCAAGAGCGGGTGGGAAGGAGGAAAAACCCAGCTGCCTCTGTGACCGAGCCCCGTGCTTGCTTTTAAAGGAGTGGGAGGGAGAGGAGGGAGAAGCGGGGAGACTGCTGGCACCATCTGTACATGTCTTTTGTATTCCAGCCATCATCTTTACATAGAGCGAAGCTGGTGTGCACAGTGTTCAAATGAAAAGATAGGAGGTGCCTTTTGGAGTGCAGTGTTCTTGCGTGTGTTGATGCAGAAATTCAGCGTTGTCCTCCAAAATTCACCTCACTCGGAGGACATCTTGCGTCCTATTTAGTTGAAAGGCGGTGCAGAGTTGTTGCTTGTCCGTGTCAGTAAGCATGTACTGTGTTTGCAAGCAGCCATGTGTTGCCAGATTTGAGTTTCCATGTTTTCGGTGGCAGCCAGAAGCTTTTGTTTGTTCCTGCCTCCTATCAGCCCCATTAGCCTGGTGTGTCCTCTGTCACTGACTCACTCAACCTTTATCAGTGTGTGTGTAATATGTACAAGGCAGCCCATCCTTGCACGTGGCAGCAGAGTGATCTACCCACGAGGACAGCTTCAACTGTGTTGTCACATTAACATGTTTTCTTGTTGGGGGGGGCAATCACAGTTAAAATCACCAGGCAACCTGTCTCACCCACCCCACAAGCGCCATGCACAGCCTGAAAGCGCTGAAAATCATAAGAGCAGGTTGCTGTCGCCCTCTTTGATTGAATCCACACTCCTTCTCTCCTCTGACGCCACAGACACAGTCTAGAAGGAAGAACAGGAAGTGAGAGGGAAAGAAAAGGGAAAAGTGAGTCTTTTGTAGTTGGCACAGTACAAACACATGCACTGCAGATGAAAAGCACATGATTTGATCAAACACGCTCTGTGGTAGTTGTCTAACCAAGCGGTAGGTAGGTGTAAAGAGGAAGGAGGACTGCACTCCATCTGCAGCCTTTGAGTGAACCCAAGTGGCCATGAACAGCAATTACATACTGGATTTTTTCTGACTTTTCAAATTATTTTTCAGTCTGAAGGTTACTGAGGTGTGAAATAATCCACAACAAGATTTCAATGTATCTCAGAATCTGTGATTGAATATGTTTTGGAATGTTGATTAATGGATAGGCCTAATGAGAAACATAAAGTAGAATTAGGATAAGAGAACATTTCATGCACTTTTATTATTATTTACAAAAGTAAAAAATGTGTGCATGCACAATGACATTAAATGATGGAATCTGACTGATTTTCTTATGTTGTTGAATTTATTCACTATGATCATGTTAATTCAGTTGTCTATTAAAATTCGAATAAGCATGAAAGTAAGATCATTTTAAACTAATCAGCAAGAAAAGAAAGATTTTAAAAAAAAACTTGTACATGAAGCACTTGTTTCATAAAGCTGTATTGAATTGTGTTTTTATAGCCAAAACTGGACTGAAGTTTGACTTACTACATGCCACACTGGGCTTCTCAGCATATCATCAACCTGAGCTGCAGGATCTTAAGGATTAGCTGTTTGTTCTGTCTCTTAAGAAGGTTTATGCTGCTCAGGTTGGAGTTAAAGGAACACTGCTGAACTCTTGCAGATTGTCACATGGTTACTCCACCTAACGAACGTTAACTGAGCATCAACCTAATATCTCTTTTCTGAGCTTTCTCCAACCAGTAAAACTCAGTCTATTTATTTTTGTCTTATCGACTTGCTCTGTCAATTTCTGTCCAATAACATCCTCTTGGATTTATTTGCAGAACCAATCATGATGCATGTACACCACAGCCAGGGGGTTGAAAGAAATGCTTTACAATTTTTTGTACAGGTCATCCCTAAATATCTGCATCATTCCTCGGCTGGGGTTTATATATAGTTATAAAGATTATTTTTGTTTTATTCCTCCTATTTTTTTGTTTTTATTAACCCTTCCAAAAGTTGTGATTGATGTAAGAAGATAATAATAACAAAACATAAAGATTTCTGTCAATTTTGTCATTCAGTTACAAAACAAATCTATGAAAGGAAAATAACCTTGTTTTTATTCCAACATGCTAATTCAGTAAAAATCTGTTTTTACTTAAATGTAGGGGGAAAAAAGACAGACTGTTTTCTGCAGATGTAACTTTGGTTCTGCATAGTAAGGTTTTATTGGTGTTGTCAATAAACTGTCTCCTGTCAAGGCATAAGTGGTTATAGAAAGGGGGTGGAAAAGCAGCAGTAATTGTTCATTTGCTAGTAAACTATCCAGACGTTGCTTTTTGTTATTTGTGGACATATTGTGCATTTACTTTTACACACTAGTTTCTAAGTCAGACCATTGCTTTTTAGTTTTCTTTCTACATTTCTTGAATGCTTAAAGTCAAGAGACAATGCCCCGTGGAAGAACCCTCATAAGTTTCCAACAACATTGATATATTTCCTTCCCTTTCTTCTTTTTTCCAGCTCTTCTGTCCTCCTGGTGTGAGGAACTGGGACGCCTCCTCCTTCTCCGCCACCAGAAAAGCAGGCAGAACGAGCCTCCAGGAAAAGTGCCCATGCAGCCCCCCATGAGTTCAATGAAGCCCGGCCTCTCACACGGGTCAGTGTTCACACTGCTGTGTCTTTTGGCTTGTATGAGGTGTGTTTATGTGTGCACGTGTTGCGAAATGGGAGAGGCCCTTCCTTCCTATGACAATTCCAACAAACAGCTGAACAAAGCTTTATAGTTCAGATTAAAATGTCAAACAGTGACCGGAATATTAGATAATTAATTATTCATTCAAATGAATCATTCGAACGATAAAATAATAGTTTGAATTGTAGATGACCGTTATTTCTGTCAAGGACGAGGAGACTGGTTTCTTTAGATTGAGAAGAATATAAATTTAATAATGAAGAATAAAAGACGTTGAACATACATTAAACATTAAAACATGAAGGAAACAATACATTAAGACATACAGGCATGGTAGAAGGTCATAACCCGGGGAGAATCCATCCAGAGGTCTGTTGTCACACAGAAGTCTGGAACTATTCTGCCCCAGTCAGATAGGGGCACCTTTGTTTAAAGCGTCAATCTGAGGCCTGTTCTTAGGCTATGACAGCAAAACTGAGGTCTCATCTAAACATTTTCCTGATGGAAGGACGCCGGCCTTGCAGATGGTTTACTAAGGTCAGAATGACATCAGTTTAGGAGCCTTATGCTCGGACCTTTCAACTAGACATTAATTAAGCGCAGGGTAATTAAGCTAATATATGAAATTTCCCCAACAGAATAATAGTGAACATTTACATGCAGGACATTTTGTAGTTCCTCCATGACATGTTTGTCCATCCGCTGCAGAGATGGGTCTTTTCCATACGATTCCGTTCCCTGGCAACAAAACACCAATCAGCCCCCGGGTTCGGTGTCCGTGGTGACCACAGTCTGGGGCGTGACCAACACTTCACAGAGCCAGGTGAGATGTCCTGCTTATCTTATGGGTAATAACTCATCTCAGTTCCCTGAAACAAAGAAATGGATGTCAAAATATCTTGGTTAACCACAGCAATCCTAGAACATGTACTGATTGGTAATGGTTGTCAAAATATTTGCTTTTGTTGATGTCTTTAACAGGTGTTGGGGAATCCCATGGCCAACAACAACAATCCCATGAATCCCGGTGGTAACCCAATGGGCTCAAGCATGTCTGGTAGCAACCCAGGAATGAACTCTCCTCAATTCCCTGGTCCACAGCAGCAGTTTCCCAGTAAAGGCAACTCAAACCAGGGCTACATGCAGCAGGGAATGTACGGACGACCCAACTACCCGGGAGGAGGAGGTTTTGGTGGAAAGTAAGTGAACAAAACTAGTCATTGCATTTTTTTTTTTTTTTTTTTGTAATTTCTTTCAAAATCACTGCCCCTCTCTGAAATAGTTCAGTCAATTCTTTTGTCGCTTTTTAAAATAGCTACCCTGGAGGGCCGAATGCTGGACCTGGCGGGATGGGCATACCTCCACACTCTCGTCCGCCCTCGGATTTCACCCAGCCTGCTGCCGCCGCTGCAGCCGCTGCAGTTGCTGCGGCTGCGGCCACTGCAACTGCCACCGCCACGGCGACCGTAGCCGCCCTGCAGGAAACTCAAAACAAGGAGATGAACCAATACGGGCCGGTAGGAGGAAACACATACCTGTTTGCATGATGGAACTTTGCACATCACACATTTATGATTAGTCACTGATAATTATTGCCTTTGTGTATTTTTATTTCAATATTACTACAAATATTACTGAAGAACAGATTGGAATAAATTGAGACTTGCATGATCCTAATTTTAAGAGTTAAAATGGGATTTTTTTATCTCTTTTTTTCTACTATCTCACTAATAAATACAGAAATAGTCTTTCTTGCCTTTCTGAGATTTTTTTCCCAATATAAAACTCACCACACTGACAGTTATGTCTGACTTGGCTGACTGAACCTATTTTGTTTTACAGATGAGTTCCTCTTTCCAGATGGGACCAAATCAGGCGTACAACAGCCAGTTTATGAACCAGCCAGGACCCCGTGGTCCCCCATCACTCCCTGGAAACATGGGTGCAGGCATGAATGCCTCTAATATGAGCAGTCCCCCAATGGGAATGAACCAACCTAGAGGCCAAGGTTTAGGGCCTTTTGGGGCCCATGGCCAGAGAATGCCTCAGCAAGGATATGCAGGGCCCCGGCCACAGGGAATGGGTATGCAGGGCATGAAAAGGCCATACCCTGGGGAGGTGAGTGCACAGTTAAAAAACTCACTAGGAAATTTTTGCCCTTTTTGTGTTTTTCTGAATATATAATGTCACCTACAGCCAAACTATGGTGGACAGCAGTATGGACCAAACAACCAGTTCCCCAACCAGCAGGGGCAATACCCCACTCCCAATGCTTCCAGGCCGCTGCCGTCCCCCAGCTATCCCGGCCAGAGGATGCCTGGGCAACAGCTGCAGGGCCAGTACCCACCACCCGGTGGTCCTATGAGCCAGTACTATAAGGTGCAGTGAGACTAAAAACATGATAGTTTTATAATGAAATTCCAATTTGATATTATTGAAACAAACTTTAATGAAGAATATGATTTCTGTCATTACAGCAAGAGCCACCTTTCAATGGGCAAACAAATAACTTCTCCGGTAGTGGGTATCAGTACAACCAGGGTAGCATGAATGGGGTGAGTGGATATTTATTCCACTGTTTCATTATATCATCAATCTGCACTTTTAATATTCCCATAAATATTTAACTTGTCAATTGTCTTCTGCTTAGCCTCCAAGACCAGTGGGTAACTACCCTCACTCCCCAGTGCCAGGCAACCCCACCCCTCCAATGACCCCAGGAAGTAACATCCCTCCATACTTGTCACCAAACCAGGACATGAAGCCACCCTTCCCTCCTGACATCAAACCAAATATCTCTGCGCTTCCTCCCCCTCCAGGTCAGACACTGGGAAATCTGAAGAGAAAAAAAAAAACCTTCAAGGTTTCTTCTTCTTCTTTAATAATTATATGTTTTCTGCACAAACACAGCTAACCACAACGAGGAGCTGCGCCTGACGTTCCCAGTGCGGGACGGTGTTGTCCTAGAGCCCTTTAGGTTAGAGCATAACCTAGCCGTCAGCAACCACGTCTTCCACTTACGGCCCTCTGTTCACCAGACACTCATGTGGAGGTAGTATATGAAACTCGTAATGGATTTATTTTGCACCATACACCGTCCACACATCGTAATGATACTTTTATCTTGCCCTCCTGTGCAGATCGGACCTGGAGCTGCAGTTTAAGTGCTACCACCATGAGGATCGTCAGATGAACACCAACTGGCCGGCATCTGTCCAAGTCAGTGTTAATGCCACGCCGCTCACCATCGAGCGGGGTGATAATAAAACCTCCCACAAACCCTTGCACCTGAAACATGTATGCCAGCCAGGAAGGAACACGATCCAGATCACAGTGACCGCCTGCTGCTGTGTGAGTACACAAACCTCCAGAGCTAATGAGAAAAACAACTATACAGTGTTAATACAACGTGATGTTTCCTCCCACAGTCGCACTTGTTTGTGCTGCAGCTGGTCCACAGGCCCTCAGTTCGCTCCGTCCTGCAGGGGCTGTTGAAAAAGAGGCTTCTTCCTGCAGAGCACTGCATCACCAAAGGTAATCTCACGAGCACAGGTTGCAGCATAATGTCCTTGTTGCTTTTAGAGTCTTTGCTTCACAAATTGTCATTTCTTCGTTAAAGTTAAAAGAAACTTTAGCAGCGTGGCGGCATCGTCAGGCAATGCCACACTCAACGGAGAAGATGGCGTAGAGCAGACGGCCATTAAGGTCTCCCTCAAATGTCCAATCACCTTCCGGCGAATACAGCTTCCAGCGAGAGGTCACGACTGCAAACATGTTCAGGTAAGATGAGACTGGTGGAATGAAACAGCGCGCTGGAAAACCGGTCTGACTTATTCTATTTCATGCAGTGTTTCGATTTGGAATCATATTTACAACTGAACTGTGAGCGGGGAACATGGCGATGTCCTGTATGCAAGTAAGTCTGTTCTGCTTAGATTATCAGCTGTACTCAAGCTCCGCTTTATTGTCTTCATCAGTCATTTTGACATCTCTTTAAAATCTCCTCAGTAAAACAGCGTTGTTAGAGGGACTCGAAGTGGACCAGTATATGTGGGGAATCCTGAATGCAATTCAAAAGTAAGCATGAAATAAACAAACAGTAAATAAATGTACATTTTTTCACTTTCTTTGTGTCGAATCCCTAAAATTTCTTCTATATTCCACCAGCTCTGAGTTTGAGGAGGTCACAATTGACCCCACGTGTAGTTGGCGACCAGTGGCAATTAAATCTGACATCCATATCAAGGAGGATCCGGATGGACCACTGGCCAAAAGGTTTAAGACAATGAGTCCAAGTCAGATGATCATGCCCAATGTAATGGAGATGATTGCGCAACTTGGTCCTGGACCATCCCCGTACACGTCTATGCCCTCTGGCCAAGGCGGAAACAACAGTGAATACAGTAGCCAAGGTAGCACAGGGTTTAAATATCATTCTTAAACAAACTAGTACCAAAGGGTTTTACTTTACAGCGACAGTAAAAAATATACACACATATGAATTGGTTTTGTTTTCCATCTAGGTTACCAAGGGCACGGGAACTTTGACTTTCCTCATGGAGCTCCAGGTGGTACATCCATGAATGACTTCATGCATGGCCCACAGCTGTCTCACCCACCTGACATGCCCAACAGCCTGATGACACAAGACAAGCCACTGTCCCATAACATGCCTGACTCAGTGAGTCTCGCCACATTTTTCTGCTTTGACTCCGCACAGTTTCTCTGTTCTATGCAATCTGTTACTCCACAAAACATTTCAACATTTGTTTTAATTGCCATTTGCTTTTTTTAATTGATTATCTATCAGCCAATTTAATAATAACCCAATTCAGTTTAAAAAGGAGAGCACTTTCAGACATTCTTATGGTGTTTTTACCTCCTAGGTCTAGTAGCAAAAACTTTTGTACCCATGAAGATCATTCACTTGTAAACAGTTGTGATTATTTTAGATAAGAAAGAAATATGTAAATTGAAATAAAAACTTTCCCACAATTACATTTTCCAAATCAAATTCACATGATTTTACAACAGGGGTGTCCTCTCCCACAGAAAAGCCTCAAAGTTTGACATACATTGGATTAATCCTTTTTTTCTCATCTTCTAAAAGAATAAAAAAATGTTAATCATGAAAAATAATTGACAGTTTAGAAAAATGAGTTCTCTTTAAAACCATTTTCTCTACTTACTGCAGATACCTCATTCTGCCAGCACCGACCAATCACACGGTCCGATGCAGCAGAGCCTCCACGCGTCTCCACACCCTGGGAGCCAATCAGGGCAGCAGTTACACCACACTGGGCCTCCTCAGCCCTCACGGCAAGCTCCGCCCCCTCCACAGCTACCACAGCAGCAGCAGCCGCAGCAGCCTGGCCCTAACAACCATCCCCACAGTGACCTGGCCTTCAACACATCCAGCAGTTTGGACACTCAAGGGGGGTCGGACATGCCCGAGCCATCGTTAGACGTGAGTACAGGGGAGGACAAAAAAAGTCGGTGAAAGCTAATCAAATTGTAAGGAGTGTATGAATACTTATGTTTATTTATGCATTTGCACTTTGTATCTTCTAGCTTCTTCCTGAGCTTGCCAACCCAGATGAACTGTTGTCGTACCTGGATCCCCCAGACCTCCCCAGCAATAGCAACGATGACCTTCTGTCGCTTTTTGAAAACAACTGAGGCGTTTCAGGCACACAAACTTTTCCAACTGCCCGCAGCTTCCCCAAGAACCCAAGGCAGTCACTCAGTACTTGATAAACACAAAGATGCACTCCCTTTCTCTTCTTCCTCTCCTACAATTTTCATTCGCCAGCGCAGATTGACTGAAAAAGGTTCAAACTCAGAAGACCCTGCGGTTGATACCTTTGACTGTGCAGCTACACTCAGTTGATTTTTTTACGTCACACACACACACATTTGTGAATGTGTGCTTGTTAGTAAGGTGTTGTAGCATTTTCTATTCATGTTTTGTCTCCTTTTGGAAAAGAAAAAAAAAAACGAATTAATTGTTTAAAAGGAAAAAAAGGCCAGTTTGTGTTACGTCTTGCAATCTGAGAGGCCACAGCATCCTGGTGTCACACAGCTCCATTTCCTGGCTGGTCTGGTTACATCACGCTGTTTCGTCCATCACACACACTATTTAAAAGCACAAGAGATTCTGGCAATGGAAAAATAAAACATACAGGAAAGGTATCTTAACACAAAGAACAAAGATCAGTCAGATCATAATGTTCGTTTTTGACAAAATCTTTTATCAAACTTTTTTTGTTTTTGCTTTTTTCCAAGTTTTAGAAAGATTTTTGGGACTGATCAGATTCCAGTTTGCTGTCTGTTCATTAAAGTTATACCGCTGTAATAGAGAGGATTTTTGCCCCACTACAAGAAAAAAATGCATACAGAGAACATCTGTGTTCTTCCACATATTGTATAGTTATATTCTTCTTCTCCAGAAGAGTGATTTTAATTGAAATGAAAGGTTCGCTATGAGAGATTGGGGTTCCTGTAATGATCTTGCTGCATTTTGTTGCTTCCCTCTACAAATCCTTCCATGTCATCTGCTCTGCATGATGTCAGCTTTTTGCTAGAGTTGCATCTCTGTCCCTGGTAAATGATGTACTGTTTAGGTAGTCTACAAAGTGCATGTGTGCCAAGCCCTCGTTTAGTGCTGTTCCAAGTGGTGAGAAAAGAAGAAAAAAAAAAGAAAGAAAATAGTGTGTTTTTTTAATCAGTTGCTGTTGTTCAGTTTATCAGTAGCTGTTTCCACATTTTCTGTTTATATGTTTGTTTTTGATTTCTGTCAGAGTTAGAATTATTTTATTTCCAACTGACATTGAAGGGAGGATGCTGAGATCAGCAATACATTTATCATGTTTTTGCTGTTTATTCAATATTCTGTTTATTCTTTGTTAGGGGAGGGGGTTGGGGGGGGGTCTTTGTCGCTGCGTAATTAAACTATCCATAAGTCTTTTGGGAAACTGCTCAACATCACCAAAGCTAGAGGGATGAAAGTGGAAATGTCTGTGTTTGCTTGGCCCTACGTAAAACTGCATGTACGCCTGTGTTTGAGTGTTTGTGTGTGTGTGTGTGTGTGTGTGTGTGTGTGTGTGTGTGTGAGAGAGAGAGAGAGAGAGAGAGAGAGAGAGAGAGAAGATGGTGGTAGGACACAGTTTATTCATCACTGCTGTTTAAGAAGTGATTTTTAAAGCAGTATTGGTGCAAACCTTTTGCCGCATTTGTTTTCAATTTCACTTTTTGAGAAGAGTGCTGTTCAGTATGCAAATGTATTATTTTTTAAGAAATGCTATTGTACTGTAAATATCATTGTGAATATTTTTGTATCATCTCGATAATATTTGTTCTTTGATCATTAGTCATTCAAACTTAACCGCGTATGCTCCCAGACCCCACTACCCTATCAGACCACTGGATTTGTTTGTAACCAGCTGTTGCACATAAAGAAAAGAAAAAAAAACAACTCGAGTTGAAACCAGTACAAACATCTCATAAGCTATTTCCTGCAGGTCGTCACATTATCGCCACTTTTCCACACCTGTCGTCTCTCACTGTGCTTATCCTCCCCGCACCACGTGATTGTGTTGCATCATTTCATGTCTCAGACATCGCAAGTTTGAAGCAATATTTTTTTATTTTGTGCTAAAGTGGCCCAATCCCGCAATGATCTACGTTACTTTGCATTTATTCAGCAAAGCCAAGCTGCGATAGTTTTTAAAAAAAGAAGAAAAAAAGAGGGTGGTATCAGCTGGCTTTCAGTGTAATTATTGAGCTATGTGAATATCATAATTGTTGCTAATTGTCAATACATGGTGGTATTTAAAGATATATCACAACCATATTTTAAAGAAATTCATGATATTGTTTATATTTTGTTATAGAAAAACTTGGCTTTTTTAAAAGCATGAGACCATATACATTTTTATCCCCTTTTTGTTTTTGGTAAATTATTTTGTACTGGTTTTCGTATTAATCTGTAAGGCTAGAAATCCAATTTCTTTCAATCTTAGCAATGTTCTGAATTAACTGCCCTAATTTTATGTCAGCATTTTTTAAAATATTGTTTAAGGACTTTTGCTAGAACTGTTTTTACTTTGTTTGTTCCAGCTCAGAGCACTCACATGTTTCATACCTGGTCACAAAGAGACATTTATTTACCAACACACTGCCACATTTTCATTTTTTAATGTTGTTTTACTTTTGTTTTTACTTTCCAGTGGGCCAATTTGCAGTTTTAAAGCCGCATCATAAAAATTTAGAGTTGCACAATCACAATGAAGGGCCATTTCTGTGGGGGATGTTGTTTAAAAAAAATTAAAAAGAAGAAAAAAACACAGTAAAGAGGCAGGTTTGGCTGTATGGCCTGGAAAGGATGCTGAGGGCAAGGCTAGTTAAATGTCCCAAGTTGTCTGTATATATGTAAAATAATATAGAGACGTGAACAGAAATGTATTCATTTTCCCTGGGAATGTGCATTGTTTCTTCAGATTAATAATTCTACACACAAAAAAGAAAAAAAGCTTGCAACCCCTCTAATGGAAGTGGCTGAATATGGAAAAAGAAACATGTTAGTTAGTGTCAAATTTGTTCCCCTCTCTGTAAGATACTTTCAGCTTTTTGTTAGGGGAGCTGGGACAACTATATTTCACATGTACTATTTAGCCTACGTGTTCTAGTCTCGCTGGCATACTCAGAGGTGCTAAAACCTAAAAAAAAGGAAGTTTAAAAAAACGAGGTTACAAAGAAAACCGGTTGAAATTGTGGAAAACGCAGTTGTGGGGGACGGGTCCAGAAGATTGTAACTAAATCCATAGTTTGTACAATTTTTGATATCATGAACATTTGGAAAAATGATAACAATCCAAGGTGATTCATGCAATGTGGCCATTGTCTCTATGTTTGTACATTGTATGTACAATCATTTCATACTCTAAACTGGTCAGAAAATAAAGGAACTAATTGTGATTTTTAGTCTTGCAGAACTGTATGTAGTTAGATGATGTGACAACCTAATATTTATCTAATAAATATGTATTCAGATGATACCTGCATTTCACCGTGATTTTGTCTTTTGTGTGCTTCTGGTAAACTCCACCAAGATGTTTGGTTTCTACGGTCAGTTTACCTGAGCATGAGGATAAAAATAAGCCAAGTAGTTTAACCCTTTTTACTCCAAACAGTCACCAAGTCACCAACAGTTTGTTTTTATCATTTATAATCATGCACAAATTCAGCTAATTATTACATAATTACTGTTTTACTAAAAGTGGCCAAGAGGTTTGCATTGTTCACACAAGCCTTGTAGAAGCTCTTTGTTTTCATCCAATAAATCCTGTTTCTCCTGAAGCTTTGGGGACAAAGAATCACTGATCAGAGTTTGCTAAAGACCCAGTAGTTCACATCTTTATGAACATTTATAAAGTGCTCTAATAGAGATTCAAGATGTTTCATCAGATTTGTAACTCTTGATTCTTTACACAATCATGTAATTACAAGATCATACTTTAGGTTGTGCAGGGCTTTCAGAAAAACGATTTTTAGACCCTTATTTAGAGAACCTAATGCTTAAAGAGTGTGAAGGTAGTAGTATTCTGTATGAAACCAGTCGATTTGATTGGCCAGCGATTTATTACGTTGCTGCTGCATTGACATTTTCTTTTGTTCGGGGGGCAGATATCATATCCCACATAAATGGAAAAACTATCTAAGACACAATGACTACTTATGGAAAAACCTTTTATATACGGTCTATGGAAGAAGGCATGAGTTCAGAACACTAGTACTTTCACCTAAAGAAACATAATTATAAAAGGGAGTGAAGACCACATTTAAGGAAAAAATACTATGATGTACGACTTCATGGGAGTCTTGTAATTTCAAAAGACCAAACCTTTATTAAACTATCTTTAATTAATCCGGTGATGATTTGTCTAAATTGATGTGAAACCCTCTTATTTGCTCCTCCTTGCTTGTACAAAGTTATCATTTTGCTTTTAGAGTTGCCTTCACTCTTCATGCAATCGATTAAGTAAGGTGTTGGATCAGTGCACCTAATGTTATTTTCAACAAAGCAGTAGGTTGTTTTTACTTTTTGTTTTTTGTTTTTTTTTTTTTTTGTCTTCATCCATTTTTGGTGATTCCATCTGAATTTTACTTTCAGTTTCAGTTTAAATCTACCAAAAGTGATTTCTAGCATGATTTGCATCTGTTTCCAGGTCTGTTATGTGTTGGATATTTGTTGCCACACTGTCTTCTCCAACCAGTCTGCCCAGTCCCATCTGATCTTTGACACCAACAAGGCATTTTTGTCTGGACCACTACCACTTGCTGGATATTTTCACCTTGTTTGGACCTTTTTCTGTAAAACCTTTGTACATAAAAATCCCAGTAAATAAGTAGTTTCTGAAAATCGCAGACCGGCTGATCTGGCACTAACAACCTTGCCACGTTTAAGGACACTTAGATCTTCTATGTAACTCTTTCTGACACTCAGTTGGAACTAGAATAGACTATTTAACTATTCGCATTAGGAAGCGATCATATAAAAAAATAAAGTGGCCAGTTAATTGATGAAGCAGCAACATATTGCAACAATGAGCTAGCTGTTTGCCATGGTAAGTGCAGTGAAGCTGTTTTCATGGAAGGTATGCCTGTTTCCTGTTGCTTTCTGCTCAGATGTGTCATTACCAGCTTGTAAGGGTAACCTTTGATGTGCTGCTTGATACAATCCTGCCATGTGTTGGCCCAGGAATTCCCACTCATGTACTCGTCTCTAAGGAACTTCTATGAACAGATACACCTTTAAATACAATTAAATTTGTAGCTCTGGAGTCAGATTATTAATACATGTTCTTAAAATGAGTTCCTTTAGTGGATAATTCGACTTCATAGTCCCGGGTGAGTCTTTGGATACACAAAGGAATGCCTGTTAGTTGCAGATGTGTTGTGCACATATTTTTAACAAAGCGTATGATGTACTATTAGCTGTAATTTATTTGTTGGACTGAGAAAAGAGAGTTTCTGATTTCACATTAGGAATGAGCTCCTTCCCACCAGCTGGGTTCCCATGAGACCATAAAGGAGGCCTCGGCCTGTGGGGCAACCAATGGAAGACTGCTGTAGGACAAATACCTCAGACTCTTATTCATCCCTCCCTGCTGTCCCCATCTCATCAGTCAGAACACACAAGATTTGAGTGGAGAGAAAATAAACCCAGATGAACTCTGCACTTTTGCAACATGACCCCCCTCCCAAAATCAAAACAAAATAGCATGCTCAAACATTCACTCAGAAATGTGTTAAATTCCAGTAAAATGCAAGTTACTGGTCAGGTACATTTCTCAAAGTTACGAATATGTCGTAGCACATTTTAACTGCACAATTCCACTTTGCTGCATGGTGTTGCCAGAATAGTTAATTTTAAGGCTGCCTGCAGAGATATGTCTGAATCCAATTTCCTTTTATCAGTTTTTTTTAAAAGATTGCAACAGATTTGCTGCACAAGCAAATGAAAACTCAGCTACATCATGCTGCTGTGAGACATTCACGGGCTGTTTGCATCATGCATCCACAAAAAAACCCTATGGGTGCTCTTTCCTGATGGTAGCACTCAATTTCTAATGTAAGTTACCCACGGGGAAAGCAAACAGATACAGCCACAATTCTCAACAACAAGCTAAAGAAACTGCCTTAGCTCAGAGGACATTAAGAGGCACAAATTTTCACTGTTCTCATCTTATATCGTCACACTAACATATATAATATGAAAATCTTACTTTTGACCTGACATTTAATGGACCATGTAATACAAAGAAGAATGGATTGGATTTTAGGATGTTTTACACTTTAAGGGCATGTGGGTGTGTGACACTATTGGATGGGTACGCAATGTCAGACAAACCATCTGATCCTCCCCATGACCAAATTATACCTCATGATAATCTGTAATCTGTCCGAATTATTTAATACAAAAAGCTACAATTCCCTTTCATCGAGAGTGAAGGCGACTGTTTTTAAACAAACAAATAGCCTACTTAAGTATCTTGGCATGACCTTTTTGCATATCATGTACTATCTATATATATATATATATATATATATATATATATATATATATCTATATATATACACACACACGCACGGAGATAAACATATATATACACATGTGCGCACACAGACACACGTGTGCACCAATAGA
>JBAMHX010000024.1:8972374-8987841 GCA_037177515.1 Pseudomugil tenellus
TATATATATATATATATATGCAGTAAACGGATTATTAAGTGAAGACACATCTATCATCCATCGAGTTAAGTGAAGTGATAAAACTGTCAAGCAAAGCAGTTTGTTAGCGCAACATCTCATTCATTCTACCTCACTGTTCAGATGGAAGAAGTTGTTGAGATAGTTGGCGCTCAGATCCGTTGCGCTGCGCTTGTTCCCATCTTGGGAAGTGTCCGACTCGACTTTGAAGCCATCAAAAGTGCTGCTCGGAGTGTCTTGTAAAGACATATAAACCCAACTGAGCAGCTGTGCGGGCGGGTACACACCGGTTTCTATAGCCGACATCATATTGTCTGTGGAGGACTGCGCCTCTCTGTCAGAACCGCCGAGATTTCTGGGTCACCCAGCTTATTTCAGTCATCCCTCTCTGTTCCGACTGACTGGATGGAATCCTTATGGCCACCTGGAGAAAGCTGAGGGACAACTTTACAAATGGACAGCAGTCGCAGCCGGGAGGGGTGAAAGGGTGGAAGACTAAAGACTCAAAGTCTTGGTGCCGTTTGGATCACTGAAGCCGCGCTTGGGACAGGACTGCGTCACGGCGATAGGAGGTTCTATAAACTAGCGTGAGTCTCTGCTTATTCTTGCCATGGAGTTGCAGCAGCAAAAGAACAGCGCGGGGATCTGTACAGAGAAATTTAACTTAAAGTTAAAGTATGTGGGAAAGGAAATGTTGATTTATGATAGAAAACAATAAAATATCATGGGCTTAAGCTGATAAAAGTGCATTTTTTTTACATATTTAAATGACCAGTTAACCAAAAGTAAAAACGATTTTACACAAAACTACTTTTTTAGAATAAACCAGACCTCCTGGACTTATTCCACAAGTAGACTGCTGCCACCTAGTGGTTGTTCTGGTTTGTGCATGTCTTTTTAAACCTTGTGAGGTTTTGTTTTTGTTTTTTTTTTTTGTTTTTTTTTTTTTAAAAAGTGTAACATAGCTCACCTTGCAATCCACAAATGTAAATTAAAGCTCTATCATACATACAGGGTATGCATAATTATTAGGCAAATGAGTATTTTGATCACATCATCCTGTTAATGCATGCTGTCCTACTCCAAACGGTACTGGATGAAAGCCTACCAGTTAAGCATATCAGGTGATGTGCATCTCCCTGTAATAATTATGCACACCCTATATTAGGTGTTCATACTTATTAAACGACTTCCATTCAGACAAAATGGGTCAGAAGAGATTTGACAAGTGGTCAACAGGGTCGCAAGAAGACTCAGAGGCCAGCAAGGTGAAGGTGGGGTACTGGTATGTGCTGCTATCATCAAAGATGAGCTTGTGGGACCTCTTCAGGTTGAGGATGGAGTCAAGCTCACCTCCCAGTCCTCCTGCCAGTTTCTGGAAGACACCTTCTTCAAGCAGCGGTACAGGAAGAAGTCAGCATTGTTCAAGAAAAACATGATTTTCATGCAGGATAATCCTCCATCACACACATCCAAGTACTTTAGCTTTTATATTTATGAGTCTTTTGTGTTCATTGAGAACATAGTTGTTGTTAAATAATAAAATTAATCCTCAAAAATACAACTTGCACACGCTGTAGAAGAAGCAAAAAATGACCAACATCCCCGTCTTCTCTGTGTCAAAGCTCATTTAAAATAATGCAAAGTGGAAAACATATGTGATGTGTGTCTAGTGTGTGTGTTTTCTGCGAAGCAGGAACCTGTTGAAATACAGTTGTTTTCTTATTTTTAATCTTTTCCACTCACATACAAACCACTTTGTGATCAGATTAATCAAAATGTTATATCCTAGAGATGAAAAGGACCATCTGGCTTGTAATCAGTGGACCAGTAAAAAGCCTGCATCTCTGAAAAAGAGAGGAATAATAAACAATAGTAAACATGTTTTCCAATTTTTTTAATATGTGTACATGCTACCAAATCAATTCTTCTTCCATCAAATGGTAAAATATTTCTGCTTGAACATTTGGAGCAGAGAAGAGTTGCATGTAGCTGCAAAAGGCAGTGTAACAGAGGGAATAAGGTGTGACACATTTATGTCAACAGTAGGCCTATTCAAGGTCGGATCAGAGTGCTATTCAGTCTCACAAACTGAGGCCTTGCAAACAAATATTTAGAAGCAGGAGACATGCTGACTCCCAGAATTAGCCTCTTATTGCTCTATATCTATACCCACACACAAGCATGACTGGAAAGTAAAAAAGGATCAAGAAGAGGTTTTGCCAAGGGATCAAGATGGCCAGAATCAATCTCTAAGACCTTCATGACACAATTTTTGTGGTCTCGCTCCTTTGTACCAAGTTTTTTTCTGTTACTCACCTCTCTCTCTTGTCTGACAGGGGCGTGGCTGAGCTTAATTGCAGGATTGTCATTCACACCTGTTTCTCATCATGCTCATCAGTACCACTTCATTAGCCAGTCTCAGTCCTGTTTTCAGTGCCGGATGATTACGTCTGCTTATGCCTCTTGTCTCTGGACTTTCTTGTTGCGGCTCCCGTCTTCTCCAGTTTTTGGATGTTTTTCTGGCTCTGGTTCCTCTGTGGAAGATCCACCATTGCTTCACTGTTTCAATAAACCTTTGTAAATCTGCATTCTGGGGCCCGGTGTTGATTCTGCCTCACGGCACATAACAACGATGTGGGAACAGTTAAAATTACTTTGATTATTTATAATGAAACAAAAATAATTACTTTATTATTAATCCCAGAGGGAAATTCAAATTCTGTAGTCAATTGGTCCAGCTGGTTGTGGCTGGAACAAGGCAGGATGTTTTCCACATCACTGGAATTTTTTTCTGACTCAGACTGGTGTTGAACTGGTGCTGGAGAATCCAACATAGTTGTCTTGAGCAGAACTTGGGAACTCTGGGACTGGCACCATCTGGACCTGCAGCCTTGTTCTGGTTCAGTTTCACCAGTTGTTTCATAACTTTATTGCAGGAGACAGAGTGGAGGTGGAGGCGGTTTCAGGAAGTCCTGATGTGGAGATGAGTTTGTGTTCAGGTCCTTGATTGAGCTGTAGGGTGATAGAGTGGAGATGTGACAGGAAAGTTGTACGCTCATGGGGCTTGCAGTTTGATGTCTCTTGTGCAGATCTTTTCTTTAACAATAACATGTCCAGGATGACATCAACACTGGATAACCAGTACAGTAACTCCACCACTCTTTAGTTTTCCACTCTATTTATAGCGGCTTGCAGGGACCGTCTTAAAACCATGTGCGGATGTGTTATTTAACTGATTATCTTGAATTTTGAGAGCATTATCAGTTGATCTCTGTGGTAACCCAGACAGCAATAGACACCGGTCCTGATTCGTTTCTTGACCTCCGTGTTACAGTCATTACCATTTTAGAACTCCTACTCGGAACTGACCTGGCGCCTGGCTTCAGGAAGCGGGAATTAATTTCAATTCAACTTTATTTGTATAGCGCCATTTCACGACAATGTTGTCTCAAAGTGCTTCACAGAGAACAGCCAATTAAAAAAAAATAGCCAATCCAATCTCCCATCCTGAGCAAGCATGCAGCGACAGTGGGAAGGAAAACTCCCTTTTAATAGGGAGGCAAAACCTCCAGCAGAACTCGGCTCAGGTAAGACAGCTATGTGCCTCAACTCGCTGGGGTCAGAGAGGACAGGATACACAGATTAATATACATTGCAGCTGCTATCCAGGAAGACCTGCAGATAAAGGAAAATAAGAAGTAAGACCTGCAAAAAAAGGGAAGAAATGAGAAATAAGACCTGCAAAAAAAGGGGGAAGAAATGAGAAATAAGACCTGCAGAAAAAGGAGAAATTGGTTAATGATGTCAGTACTGTCCAATACATAGAAAATAAGCAGCAGAAATAATAATTGGAACACATATGTATGACGTCTGTAAAAAAAAATACTACTACTCACTACACACTACAACTCAAAAGAACGAATGGTATTTTGCTGGCTCTGTGTTTAAATTGTAAGTGTCAGACTTACATTATTCACGCCATGAATTAACAATAAACAACAATATATTGGCTAACTTAAGGGTGATCTCACTAACAGGCAAGCAGTTATTGTTGCTGTTTTTTCTTAACAGTTTGATTGGAATTGAAAAACAGGACATGTCTTGTTTCTTTAGAAAGTAATGACACATTATTGGCTACACAAATGTGTGAACAAATGTGTTTTCTTGATGTTGGCATAAAATTAGCTGCAATACAAATGAAATTTTATCTGTGATACCAGTAAAGTAGGACTCTAATCTGGGATTGTGCACCTGAAAGTACACAGGTGTGTACATGTTACATGTACATGTACAGGCAGGCGTATTCCACATATCCAGATAATGATGTTTTCTGCCACTTGCATCCTAATTGCATTTGTTGTGTCTCTCTACTCATCACAGGCTTTTAAACTTTGCAGTTAGAGGCATGTTTTTAATTTTTAAAAAGTAATTTTAGGATTGCATCTGAGATGCTGTGAGTGATTTTTTTTCTTCTCTGTTTTATTAACAGCTTTCTACACCTTCCAATCACCTGCGATGCTACAACACAAACATGATCCACTTCTTCATGTATGTATATTTTACTACGTATGTAATTATGGCTTCTTTACAGGTTTTAACATTTCAAATAGCATGGATGTGGACAGAAACATGCAAGTAGTTTTCATGCTAAGCATTAGCTTTAAGGAATTATTTTTATTCAAGAGATTTCTTTAATATCTCCTAACAGGGGTGGAAACAAAAGTGTTCCGATGACTAGATTCATGGGATGGACATTGTAACTTGTCACTATGATCTGTTAAAAAAAAGTGCATGAACTGAAATGGCATTAACTGGGTTTCAGATTGTGTTAGTTTCATTGCAGCTTTGCTCAGAGTTCTTTGCTGCTAGATTTACATCTCAAATGCTTTTATAGTATTTTTCATAATCTCCTGTTATTCTTATTTATAGTGTTATATAGTGCTGGTCTACAAATCGGCTGTGAACGTGACATTTGTGTGTTAATGCTTCACATTATCTATACATAAAATGGACACGTTGAAACTAACACGGGACACGTTGAATCAAACATTCCAGTGTCCCCCTGTGGAGAGACTGGTGCATCACAGAGTATCTGTAGTTCGTCCCAACAGCTGAGCAAAGGTTGTTTCTGACACGGAAACAATGCTGAGGACCCACCCAGCTCCAGGCAACTCTCTCCGCTCAGCTCTTCCTCAACCTCACGACCGCATCTGAAAGTAAGTTACGCTCTTCTGTCGCTAGACGCCGAAATGTTGGAAAAATAAAAGAAAGAAATAGACATATAACGAAGCTCTCTGTTGGGACACCATCTACAACTATTCTTGGAAAACAAGAGCAATGTTTGCTTATTATCCGTCAACTGTGGAATCAAATCCCGGAAATTAGCTTGATTAGAGACTGTTGCTGTTCAAATAACGGTTATCAGTAGCACCAAACTGCTAGTTTTCTACATGTTAAAAGTCAGAAATGCACTCAGGCGCTTCCATAATATGTGTGACAAACTTGCATAACGCTTTTCTTCCAGTCTTTGACTGAATGCTAAATGCTACAGTAACTTAGATAGCTCACCGATTACTCCTCTTTACCATTTAGGACATATAAAATGTCACCTCATCTGATAAAGTAAAATGTCGTGTATCACACTTCGTGTATTAACTTTACACAGTCAACGATGTATTGTGCACTTGTCTGTAAATGCAGAGGTTTTTAGCTAATACACGAGTTGAGAAATCTCAGGCCTGTGATGGTACACCGGAGGGAATTCCAGCTTTTCAGCAGGAGGCTGAAGTTAGCTTCCGATTCGTGGTGTTGATAAGGGACGATTCCGTTCCACTGATTTTCTTTCCTGTACTAGGTCACACTAAATCAAGTCCTGACAAACACTATGACATGTACACTCTTCAAACCAGCACTAAAATACTCTACACACTATGTAGATTAATGAAAGCACAGTTTCTGATTTGGGAAACTTATTCTATTTGTGAACATGCAAAATAGGCTCAAATTAAGGTAGTTTTTGACATCTGGACACGTCAGACGAGGTCCTGATGAAAAAGTACAATACCTAGACTCTTCAAACTTTTATTAATCCCAGAAATTAAAATTCTGTAGACATTTGGTCCAGTTGTTTCTGGTTTTTCAAGCTCTGGAACAAGGCAGGGAGTTTTCCACATCACTGGAATGATTTTCTGACTCAGACTGGTGTTAAACTGGTGCTGGAGAATCAGACATAGTTGTCTTGAGCAGATTTTGAAAACTTTGGGACTGACACCATCTGGATCTGCGGCCTTGTTCTGGTTCAGTTTCATCAGTTGTTTCATGACTTGATTACAGGAGACAGACAGAATGGAGGTGGGGGCAGAGAGGGTTTCAGGAAGTCCTGATGTGGAGGGAGATGAGGTTGTGTTCAAGACGCATTAGAGTTCAGGATATGTTCATATGTTCCGTTAGCTCGTCGGTTTTTTTAGATAGCAAACGTTACCCATCACAACATTTGGAAGAAACAGTTTAAATCTCCACCTCCTGCATCCTCTTCTCTTTCTTTTTATCTCCATTGGAATTTGAGGTGTTATTTTAACTGATAATCTTGAATTTGGAGAGCATTATCAGTTGATCTCGGTGGTAAATAAGTCTTGTTGTCATGGAGACTCACCATAACAAGTGTTAATAGAGCAGATAATCACTTGTGCAGCACAACTTCTTAGACAGCTAATATTGACAGCTCACATCTTAAAAAAGAAAACAATATTTTAAAAATACAAAATTTAAGACGGAGCTATTTGCCACATTCCAGAAATGGAATAAAAAGAAAAAGTATAGTAATAGAACTGAAATAGAATAAAGGTTTCACAAGTCAAACTGTTTTCATGAATTTACATAGTATGTAGAGTAGTTCATTCCCGATTTGAAGAGTGTAAATGTTATTCTTTTATTTTTTTTATTAGCACCTGATTTAGTGTGCCCTAGTACCGTAAAAATTGCCCTTTACAAGCATAACTAATACGAAGCTGTGAATCGGAAGCCAACTTCAGCCTCGTCTTTTCAGCGCTTTTTGGAACAGCCTGTGCTAGGAAATCTCCGATTAGTAGTACCACTGTCACATAATGAAACCTTTTTCTTTCTGTTACTTTCTTCTTCATTTGTTTTAAAAAAATAATCAGCCTATCACATTTAATAGCACAGCAAATGTTGTTTGTCACGTGATCAAAGCTGGAAAAGCCTCACCCAACTTCTAGGAATGACCTACAAAACTTAAGTCTTGGAAAGCAGCAGGGAGTGTCATTCATTCAGGAATTAGCCTTCAACATGCTTCATGTGCTTGTGCGATCCAGCGTATTCAAGTTGGACTGCAGCTATGTTGTGCTGACACAAGCAGCACCTAAAAAAATCTAAAGCACTTGTTATCTCTGACAGATGTCATGTTGGACAAACAGAAAGGTTCCTGGAAATTTGAGCAGCCCATTATTTAACAACAATACATTGACTCTTACATGCACATTACAGTGACCGTCAACAACTTTGTGTTACTTTCAGGTGGTGAAGATGAGTTACCCAGGATATCCCCCACAGTCCGGTGGCTACCCACCACAGCCAGGGGCATATCCGCCCCAATCAGGTGGCTACCCACCAGCAGCCGGTGGCTACCCACCAGCAGCCGGTGGCTACCCTCCAGCAGCCGGTGGCTACCCTCCAGCAGCAGGAGGTTACCCGCCACAGGCCGGCGGATACCCCCCACAGGCCGGCGGATACCCCCCACAGGCCGGCGGATACCCCCCACAGGCCGGCGGATACCCCCCACAGGCCGGCGGATACCCACCACAGGCTGGCGGATACCCTCCTGCAGCAGGTGGCTTCCCTCCACAGGCTGGTGGCTACCCTGCCCCAGCAGGAGGCTTCCCTCCTCAGGCTGGTGGTTACCCACCTCAGCCTGCAGCAGGTGGCTATCCTTCTATGCCTCCAGCAGGTGAGCCTAAAACAACATAGGATACAGCAGGACATGGTGCATACATAAAACAAAAAAAGATTTGCTCTTTTGATGAATTGTATGCACATAATATACCTATATTTACTTTGCAGCTGGAGGCTGGGGTGCAGCGCCAGGTGGCATGGTACATTAAGTCTTATCTTTTGACTTCTATAGTATCAACTAACAACATATGAACAGACATTAAATCTTGTTTAGATTTAGACTAAATTTCATGTTTGCGGAAATCATCTTATCTTCAGCAGCTATGGTTAAAGCTTATTTTTTCTATATAAAGTGTATCACACTTTAAGTACTCACAGTTACACTGTATTTGCAGCCAGGAGGATCTCCAGGGGGTCCTGCTCCAGGCCAACCAATGCCAAATTATCCTGGAGCTCCTGCCACTAGCCCCTCCATGCCTGCCTATGGAGGTGGAGTTCCATCCAATCCTCAGGCACCAGCTGTTCCTGTAAGACAGTCTTGTATTTCTTGATGAATTTTTCTTAAATATCACACATATAATGCACTTACAGCCATTGTAGCAATGCAGTATTGTATGTTCTTATCTAACCATATTGTTTCGTATGTATAGAAAGGATACAGGGGCAGTATTAAAGATTTTCCCGGGGCTGATCCACTGAAAGATGTAGAAGTTCTCCGAAAAGCGATGAAAGGTTTTGGTGAGTAAATATGATCATCTTATTGACTTGAATTGATCTAATATCTTGTCACTCCTCAACCATTGGGAGTTCACTTTCATCATAATAGTTTACTTACCATAAATTGTCTCAAAAAACAAAATATCTGTAACAGGCACTGATGAAAATGCCATTATTGAACTTCTGGGAAATCGCACAAATAAGCAGAGGGTTCCAATGGTAGCTGCTTACAAAACTACTTATGGGAAGGTAATATTTAACATTTTAATTTATTCTGTTTGGCTTTTTTATTATTAAAAAAGTAAGTAGATTTTTTACTTTATTGTTTTGTTTTTTATGTTACCCAGGATTTGATCCGTGATCTGAAGTCTGAGCTCACTGGAAACTTTGAGAAACTGGTTCTTGCCATGTTGAAGAGTCCATCTCACTTTGATGCATCTGAACTCAGAGAAGCAATAAAGGTTGGACGATCAAGCTGTTGGCTTAGTGAACACTTGAGTTCAGTTTGATCAATGTAATCGGAAAATAAGAGAAATATAGAAAAGGAAGCCTTTCAACGTTTTGCCAAAATGTTCCTTTTTTTCCAGGGTGCAGGAACCGATGAAGCTTGTCTGATTGAGATTTTATCATCTCGTTCCAATGCAGAAATTCAGGAAATCAACAGGATCTATAAAGCTGGTATGTCAACAAAACCCTTTACAATCGATTATTTCCACAATCGCTTGTCATTTTCTCTATTAATTAGCACATTTTAAAACAGATTGTTAACTCTATGTCAGAGAAAATGTCAAGTGTTTGGTTTAGGAAAATCTCCTACCATAACTAATGGAAGTATAGGTTTTTAAAATGTGAATAAAACTCAAATTATTTTCCTTTCAGAGTATGGAAAGAAATTGGAGGACGCTATCAGCAGCGACACCTCTGGTCACTTCCGCAGACTCCTGATCTCACTTTGTCAGGTACCATCTCCTCATTTATACATTGTATGAAAATATCTTGCAAATTGGTGGTTAAGCTTTGACTGGTGTGCTCCGCCTGCTTCATGTTCTTCTTTTTCATTTGTTTTAGGGAAATCGAGATGAAAGGGAGACTGTTGACATCTCTCTGGCCAAACAGGATGCTCAGGTACTGGTTTAAAAACCTGCTTTTAGGTTGGAATCTTCTCCGACAGATTTGTGAAGATCAATTTAACAACAACTCTTTTAACAGAAACTGTACGCTGCTGGTGAGAATAAGGTGGGAACCGATGAGTCGCAGTTTAATGCCATCCTGTGTGCTCGCAGCAAGCCGCACCTACGCACAGGTGTGGTATTGAAGTGTTGTCACATGTCCACAAGCTTTTTTCTTCCTGTCTCACTTGGAGATTTTTTTTTTGTTTAAAAACTTTTAAATCAACGATCTGTTTGGTCAAATCTTTTTTTGCACGTTTATATGTTGTAAATGTTTGTGGTGTTTGATAGTCTTCCAGGAGTACCAGAACATGTGTGGGAGAGACATTGAGAAGAGCATTTGCAGGGAAATGTCTGGAAATGTGGAGTCTGGAATGGTGGCTGTGGGTATGTTATATGTCCTTCATTACTAAACCTCAGGCAATTGGAAGTGTCCTTCCTTAAAAAAGTGTTTTTCCAAGAAAAATCGTCAAAGCAGAGTCTAAAAAGTTTAAGGACATTGTTGAAAATACCCTCCCAGCTGTTAGACTGATGAAGGAGAGTCTTGTCAAGTTTGTTTTGCTTTTATTTCATACATGACTTGGCCTGAAATTAAAATTCATTCATATTTTAATCTCACATTTCTTAAATTTTTTCCTCCATCATTCTTGTGCTTTAAAAAGTTTTTCTTAATTGATTAAAAACTCATTTTTGACATCATTCACACATTTCTGAAACAGTTGTTCCAAAATATAATCAGGATCATCTGCTTATTTCTCATCTTGGTGATGTTAAGGAAATTTCAATATGCCCAGCAATTAGTTTTCATCCGAGACATCCACTTTTTAATGTTCTTTTTTCATTCAGGTGGGTTTTAATAAGTTTTTCAGAACTCTACCATATTTGCCTTACTGCACCTCATGGTCAATTCAAAAGGTACCAAGGCCAATGCCACCGAAGTGCCACCGAATCGTCCTATTCCCCAATCCTTCAATAGACACAATGTAATAATATAAATAGGCACATGTTCAGTCACAAAGCTCCACCTGGTGTGGACACTTTGAACCAGCCCGGTATGACATCAGAACAGGATGCCTCCTCAGGTCATGACATTTCATTTGATTTGAGGTCAGTGAGAGAATTAGTTCCAGAGATGTAGCTAAAAATCTGATTTTTATTTTTATAATTTTTTTTAAGCATAACACACCACCTGTTAATGAAACAATAAATCCAAATATTGTGAAATTCAATGCAGGTCGTTTCCTTGGGGACCTAAACAAGATATACCGAGTATCAAAATCCAATTGTAAAAATTGTTTGATTTATCGCGCTCTCACGAAGGATAGCCGGCGGATGCACCGGCAGTCTGGTCGAAACCATAATATCTCTGACACTCGAGATGTAATCATTATATAGCTTTGCTAAAAGCTAAAAATCCCACAAACATCTTCCATATGTAAGATAAAACATTTTGTAAGATTTCCTAGTGTCAAACCTTGATTTATAATTAGCGATTTAAGGAAACTTAACTAATATAGACTATGACTATCTGCAAAAATAACTGATAATATTGTGTGATTTATTTTTTTTATTAAATTTATGAATAATTAGAGTGTCATAAGTTGAATAGAAAAACCAGTATTGCTGATGTGATTTCACTCATTAGTGAGAAGATGTGGAAATGCTTAATTCTAGAAGGATGTAGGAAGGCATTCTGTAGAGATTTTTCTAACAATAACGCAGAAAAACGTGGTGTGCTTTTGAAATCAGTATACAGTTTGTGGTTATTATATCTAGAATATGTTGTGGTTAAAAAAACAGTACATTTTAAGGCCTCTATGCGTCCCTTTTGTCTTCATCATGTATGTTGCATCTGAATTTTCCAGTTTCCTACTTCAAACTATTAATATAATATTAATAAACTATTAATTATTCTTGGTAATATCACTTTTTGATCCTTTTTCAGTGAAATGTATCAAAGACACTCCAGCCTACTTCGCAGAAAGGCTGCACAAGGCCATGCAGGTACACATACTGCTTATCTTTATGTATTGTTCTATTTATCATAAACCGCTTAGGGGGTTTATGTTGTGGCAGGGAGGAGAGGACGGCTTAAGTTTGATATGACAGTTGTGATTTGATAACAGGGAGCAGGTACCAAGGACACTACCCTGATCCGCATCATGGTGTCCCGCTCTGAGGTGGATATGTTGGACATCAGACAGGTGTATGTGAAGACTTATGGAAAGTCATTGTACACTCACATCTCTGTAAGTCTCCTGAGCAACATCCTTTTTTCAGTCAACATTTGAGTCACTTTTTTGTTTTAAAAATGTGAGACATGTTGTATTTTTCAGGGTGATACGTCTGGGGATTACAAGAAGCTGCTGCTAAAGCTGTGTGGAGGCAGCGACTAGACATGGAGGAAAGTCACCTCCAATTAGGACCTTATATGTGTCCACAATGAAACCATATTACCTTATATGATGTCTGTTGCATGTAGCTAATAAATATCTCTTTTCAGATGCTAACTTTGTATTCTCTTAAGTCAAATTATTTTTTTTTGCAAAAGCAGTAGATGCACTTGATCAGTGACAAATCAAATTGTTAAGTTAAACTGATGTGTACATGTCAAACTTTAAAATGACACATTACTGTAGTAATAAATTCAGTAACATTGCCCCATAGATATTTAACAAAAATAACAAACTACAAAATGTAAGATATGCTTTAGCAGATTTCACATTATGTTTAGAGTGAAGTTTATATCCAGTGAGATTGTATTTAGAATGTGGTTTGACTTCATTGCTAAACAGAGTAACTGTGCTTGTAACAAAACTTGGTTACTGTAATCGAAGTTTTATCAAACCTTGTTTTAAAACAAAACGCACATGACCATATGATACTTGTCCAGGTTACGTTTGAATGTAAGACATGAAGGCCTTAAACAGGGCATCTCCCTCTATCTTTATAAAACGAAGTAGAAGTTTACCCCTGCTTGCAAATCTATGCAAATAAGCTTTTAGCACTTCCAATCACTGTTTGACAATTCTAGATTATATTGTTGCCTTTTCCTTAGTGCAGAAAAGCCAAAGTCTAAACACAGATCATGTGCCTTTTTGTGAACCCTGCTGTTTAAGCCAGTGGAGAAAGTCAGTATTCAATGTGCTTTATCTGGCAAGCAATCCATAATCATGCTGGTATATCAATTAGTGTAATTTTACATGTTTATTATGGTTTTGTTTATATTACTCTCCAACATGTCTTATTTTTTTATTTATATACATCACCACCAGCAGAGGGCCTCTGCCTCACATAATGGAAGGTGTCATCTCTCATGTTTCTGTGATTTATTTTGCCGGCTCTGTTTTTGCTTCCAACTAACTGAACTGAACTAAAATGGAATCATTCCTGTAACAATCTGAAAGTTACTTAAATGGCATATTTGATTTCAATAAAAGGCACTTTGGCATATGTGGGTTGTCTCTATGAAACGTGATCATGTTTTGCATGAAGCACCAACTGAATTTTCTGTTTACAGCACACAGTGAGAAATTAGCATTTCAAAGGTGGCCTCTTTTGCACCACCTTGGCTTGGAATACAGCAGACATACTCTCTCTCCTCCAATCATCACAAACAGCATCTTCTGTTGAAGTCTGCAAGTAATGCATCTTACATAAGTGATGTTGTATACAATCTGAGAGGGTGAGAAAATGCTCAGGTATACTTTGCAGCACCAGTGACATGAACACTGAGCCTTTTCCAAAGCTATAAATAGCATCCATAACGGAGATGTCCTAAAGTCCTCTTTCTGTTGTGTTTGCCTGCCTCAAAGTGCAGCCTCAGAGGGTACTGAGTTGCTGAGAGGAACAATTTCTTTATACCCTTTTCTAACTTTGCTATTACTCATTCGTACTCAAAGTGAAAAGTCCCACCAGCCTGAGGACAAAGTTTAATAAATATTTGATGTTTTTTGTATATTCTCTCCAGTCAAGACTGTTCGTACTGATACCTCATGAAATATAGGTCATAAGGAAATCAGTGGAGGCCTCCCATTCGGCTGGCTTTTGCTTTGAGAAACTGGAAGGAACACTTCTCCCTGATTCTGGTTTCCAGACAAAATGTTTTAAATATTAACGTGGATGTGATCAGAGGATGCATCCCTCTGGAATGTGGTCACACTAATGCACACAAACAGAGAAGCTGGGAAGAGCAGCTTGTTAGGTTTTAAACGCACCAAGTTTGTTGGAAAGTTAAGTCTTTATGGCAGAATGAATGTCTTCCTGCCAACAGATTAATAATACTGTTTTACAAAATGTTTTTTTTTAACACACAAATGAAATTCATGTTTTGACGTTCTCTTTACCAGCCTCTAAGGTCAATACCATGTTAAGGACAATCAGTGAAAGTAAGTATTGGCCCAATTGTTGATTTGCAGTGGATTTTCTCCAGCTGTCCAATGAGAAATGTGCAACTAAGTGACATTTGGTTGCCAAGGACGTAATCCTGCATTAAACTTTGGGAGTGCGTATAAGCAAATTACAAACCCAAGGATTAGAAAACAAGACATAATGAGATGTAGCTGCAGATATCACTATCAAGCATGCTGAGTTGTGGTCTGTGGGGTTTGATGTCCATCCTCTGATGTTTGACTAAAAGAGAGATTGAAGCCTGTGTGATGTTATCCTTTTTTGTGATGTTTGCACCCATAAGGCAGAAAGAGCAACATTGAGGTTTTAGCTAAGAAATAAGAATGAGGTTCGTGGTTTAACAAAAAACTATGTAATTTCTAAGCATTATTATCTCTAATTTTGAATATATTTTCTCAAAGTGAAGAAGAAACAAGTTAAGATGTTACGCAACTGCTTATATTGTTTAAGCTTTTTCAAGCTTAAGTGGGGAAATGTATATGCACCATGCTAAGCTCCAAAGCCAACCCCAGTACGTGTTAGCTAGATCCAGATGAGAGTCATAATCCTAGAAAATGCTATATTCCAAAACTAATCAAGAACATAAAGTACTGTCAGAAATTATGCTAAACAAACTCAACATAAATACACAGTAGCAAAAGAAAATGTTTTTTTTACATACACAAAATATTGGAGTAATTGGCAGCTTTTGTCTAGATGTATAAATCTGCTCTAAAATAGATCAGATCATATATTAAAACTACTAAATCTTAATTTGAACTGAAAAGCAGTCTGTGCAAAAGCACAGTGCATGTTCAGTGTCATCAAACCGGTTCACTGAACAGATGAAGTGAAGCCCATATCGTAAATGCACGATTTGCTATGCAGTGTTTATACAACAGCTTAACTGCAAAAGCTGGCCCATTTCTCACTCATGAAATGATTATCTGACTCACTAGGTGTTTTTTTGCACAGTTTTACTTAAGTCTCCTATTTATAAATAATTTATAACACCATGAAACTTCAGATAATATGGTGATGCAACAACTATCATCCTTCAGCACCTGAATAAGATAATAAAATAAAAAATGGCAACAGCACATTACCTGAAGAGATAAACACTGAATGTCAAAACACTGTCAAGTCAAATCAAGTCAATTTTATTTATATAGCGCTTTAAAACACTGCAGCCGCTGATACAAAGCACTTAACAGAGTATAAAACAGAAAAAGGTTCACAAGAAAGATCAGTAAACATTAAAAG